>DWHP01000461.1:0-19949 GCA_018247895.1 Parnassius honrathi
TGCATGTCTGAGAAATAAAGAAAAAAAAATATTTCGAAGACATGTGAAGTTCGCCAACACGCATTGGGGCAGCGCGGGGGACACTACCTTGCCCTAAAAACCCTCTCAGAAATGAGGGGAGGCCTGTGCTCAGCAGTGGGACGTATATAGACTGTAATTTACTTACTTACTTACTATATATATATATAGATCTATATCCAAATTGTCATTATCCAAATACTTTAAGAAGTACGAGGAAAGTAACGCTAAGTCATGATATGACTTGTGTGTGGAAAGGTCATCCAGAATGTGAGTAATCTATTCATATAAATACTATTTATATATAAGCGAAATAGACTGAATGACTGACTCATTACGAGATCTTTAAAACAATACACCCGGTTGACTTGAAATTCGGTATAGTTACTGGGAATGCCAGATCAGAAGACCAAAATATCTGGAAAAAATTTGAAAACATTCGAATTTTGGGCTTCTTCTCGCGAGAATTAAATATAAGAAAAGGAAATTAAAAAGTTTATTTTTTTTTAATTAATAGGCTACAAATAGATTTAACGTTGTTGACACATAACTCCTCGTAATTTCAATACACTTAATATTTATGTTGCCAAATGTATTCGCATTGGACTTTACAGAGTCAACCAATTTGGATCTTTTATTAGTATACTCATCAAAGATTTAAAATTCAAACAATGCACTACAAAGTTCAGTCTAATTACTAACTCAGCTTTTATTATATCAAAGGTAGCTGTGATATGAAGAGAAGCTGTTTGTCTAGAGATTTTGAGTTTTGTCGGAAGTATCATTAAAAATGTCGAGAGACCAGACGAATCCAGACTGATGTAGACGCTCACTAAGAACGGATTTTACGATAGTCTCATCAAAAAAATTTTTTTTTTCTTGATATTTTACGTTTATATTCCGCAATAAAATACTAGTAAACTGTATAAAACTTGAGTAGTTTCAAAATACATATATCAAAAGAAGCGATGGAAATATCCATTTTAAATATGCCAGAAATAAAAGAAATAACAAACCAGAGACGTCGTTAATTAGTTTTCTTTTGATGTGTCAAAAATACTTGGGAAAGATACAAATGTTCTGTAATAATGATGTAATCATACCAAAAATAATTTTCAACAATTGAAACTATTACGTATGAAATGCCCCTCAAAGATTAAAGAATTAATTGACGTTTCATGTATGAATTCATTCGCACATTTGGAGTGTTTACACAAAAGGAAAGCAACTTAATAAAGAAGATAATGTATGAACTTTTTATATTATTATATTTATTTCTTATCAAAAGAAATAATTTGTATCGAATGTAAAAACATAAACATAAAAATATGTTTACAAGTAAATACCTTAAGCGATATTAACATGATGAAATAATGAATAAAAATACATCAATCGTGCTACTAAAAGCACATACACAACTAACTTTTTAATCAAATGTCTTTGCCTTCGTTAATCGAAATACATTGATTGTGGAATAGAAACGTACCGGCCGCGTGTAATGGCCATCGGTGGGTTGTTCCCTCTTTTAATGAGCCGCGTATATTGCCACCCCCATTCCGCCTCCCCCATCCCTACCTAACCGCCCAGACGCGTCATTAATACCCGGATCCCGCGGGAAGTTCCAATGTTTTACTTGTCGGCTTCCCAAGTTTGCCGAGATGTGATTAACGCGGTTTTTGACAACATTCTACGTCTATAGCTTATGGTACCTACTATTACAATCTCAGAATTACAATGATAAATTATTTTCACTTTTATTGTTGATTTCAATAAATAATTGAAATATTATTTTGTTTTAACAATTGCAACAACTTATAAGGTTCTTTTGAACAATTTTAAAGAAGGTTTTTGAAAAAATGGAATAATATTAACAAACGAGTACATTTTCCACCTGTTAGTAAATGGATGCTATAGCCCGTAGACATCTGCATCTATCTTCGATTACGAATCAAAATGCAGATACGTTGTCACCTATGATGAATGCCTATGAATATATGAAATGCCTCGTTATCAGTAAAATACTTCTCCGGTTGTCTACACTTGCCACACACGAAACACAGCCACGTTATTCCGTGTTGTTCTACGCTGGTATCCTGTGAGCGAGTGATCCTGCTCCCATCGAGCCGACCCACTCGCGTTACAGCGTGGCTCGAAACAACACAACTACTCCAAGCGCCTTGAATTCGTCATAAAGCAAATGAGCGAATATTTTTTTTTTTGGGTTGTACTAAAATTTTAAAATAATGATTTATTTAACCATTTAATAGTATGTGTACGATTTATTAAGACATAAATGATAAATTAGTTGTCTAGTGTAAGGTAGACTCGTAACATATTCAATTCGTTTTTTTTTTTTAAATTAGTATCAATTGTTAGATGAAGAAGACAGCAACCGTTGTTTAAAGGGCAATTTATGACAAAAGAAAACCGCGTAAATCCGAGTAATTTGTTCCCCCTGCGAATTGCCTATTTAAATGAAACCGCGACATAACAAAATTCATACGAAAACCGTTTGAGAAAGTCTTATTGTGTGCAATCGGCGCCTTTACTAGGGTCACCATCGTTTAATGAAAACGATGGACAAAATGTTGATATAGAGCGGTGAAAAGTACAGTACTTAGCACCGAGTATAACGTGTCCATATTCATTTTTAAGTCAAAATAATCATCATTTAGCCTATTAAGTCCATAGTTGGCAAGAACTTGACGTTTTAATGAATACATCAAGAGGCATGCATTTTTCGGATTTGCCTACGTTCTCCACACAGGGTAGGTGACATTTTAAGCGCAGAGCCGACACTATTTTTCAACATATTAATGGATTGTGTTTTTGTGTTGTTAAAAAAGGTTACGTCCACTCTAGACATTTCTCAGATAAACGGCACTCAAATAAGGGGGATTTGAGTTAGGCATAGCAATTTTGATGGGTTTTGCACCATAAACCGAATAAAATACGAAGATGTTCCAGTAGTGTAGAGTGGAACCTTTCTATAATACCGTTATCGCTAGGACTATGTGCCAATGTTCGGCGATGATGTATTTTTTGTAATTGAATAAATTCGTAAAATAATTGGTTGGTGAATTCCGTGCGCGTATCTGAAATTACGTCGCCGGAGTCAGCAGGTTTGCGCTGAACTAGGAGGTAAGTATGAAAAGCTCTGGTATACACGCATAAATTTCATAACCGTAATGTCGATGAATTTGATTTTGTTTAATAAAATGTTTGTCCAATTTTTAACACAAACAAAATGGTAGCTATAGTCATCTATGTTCCTCGTAAAAATGGTGTAATAAAGAGCGCCCCTCATCGATGGCGGCGGCGCGATACATTGACTTCTGTTTAGGCATATACTTATTTCCCCTTCTTGGAGAAAGCGATTTCCCTTTTTCCTGTTTATCGAATCAATGCTGGAAAGGCACAGATTACAAAGAAAACTGCGATGTTATAACTTACATATGAATAGAACGACTAACACACAAATTTATGCTATGGCATAACATATTAATTAACATGCATACTTTTAAAATGTACTATTTACTATAACATTGAAATTATCAAAACAAACTCGATATTAATTTCACAGTTATAAATTTAATAAAATTTGAGTAAGATAAATCTGACTGTTTGAATCTAGTATCATTACGTGCTTAAAATTTATGGAATTTTAAGAGAAAAGGCAATTCATTTCATTCTGTGATAGATGACTTCATATTTTATGTATATTTATTCATCTTTTTATATGCAATATCGTCAGTCAATATCTATGCCAAAGCTAATTATATGAGTAATGATTGACGTGGCTACCTCATAAAGTTAAGCACGTTATTATTGTGTTTCATAAGGCAGAGGGCAACCCTGAGAATAACCTGTCTATCTTTTACCGCTAAGCCTAGGGCGCTAAAGCCGGTCATGTTTGATAGCAACACTCAGAGCGAGACAACAACAATCTGCACAAGTGTAAGATAGATAGAGGGGAACAGTCCTTGAATTTTATATTCTATCCGCATTTTGTCGCCTAAGCGTTCCATTTAGTGTTCCATATTTAAACATCGCGGTTTTTTCTCGACCGAGCGGTGAACGAAGCGCGATTTCTATTTTTCTTTTTTCTTTTGGGGGTGTATCCAGCCGACACCGGATGTGTTAGGAATACTGATGTGTGCGTGCGGCCGCCGACGCCCTGTTAGGAAATGAAATTGGCATATAAATGTAAATTTTATGCTATGAATTTTAAAATGAAGTCGATACTTCCAGGGAGCGGTTGAGCCGTTTTCCTAAGTATACGTCTAACGGGGATGAAATTAGATTAGAATACCCTATTTTTGGTAAAGAATGGCGTTTTAACGTCTACTGTAAAAACCCTCGGATAGCGTGTTTATTTTTGTATGGTGGCTTAAAATTCCGTATGGAACGAAATTGAAGTAAAAGAATTTATAATTTACAGTTCTAGAAATGCTTGTAAATAAATTAATTCATTCTTGTTATCATTAAATTGTTTTATTTGGTATTGATTACACACACACTATAGATAAATGCCATATATTGTAGTAATAATATTAGTTTATATCAAAAAAATGTAAATTCCGCTAAATAAAATGACGGTAAAGTTCTTTAACGCTCAAAAGAAAATAGAAAAATCACTAAGAAGAAAAAATCCACTTTACAGACGCAAACAAGTCACTTTAACTTTATTGAGCTGTAATCGAATTGTGACGTTCGTGCGGGCTGCTGCATGCTGATATTGGAACAACGAAATATGTCGCCATCCTTATCTAACCTACCCATTTAAATCTATGCTATTCAATCGTGCCATCTCGCTCGCGTCCCGGGGGTGCTGCCGAGATTGCAATCTTCTGATTTATACCAACTATTAGGGTAGTCTGTCTCTTGGAGCGAGATCCAACGATAAGAGGCGGATACAATCAACGTCAGAACTTATTATAGAAATACTTGTTTTATATCGCTTCGATTTGTTGATACGTTTTAAAAATCAGATAGCTAAATGTTCTGTTTTAATTCCAAACTAGCGACTTACTTCGGCTTCGCATGTGTGATTCACCACTGTGTTAACTTTTTACGACTTGAAAGCAAATTTCACTTCTTTACCATTTGCTTCATTTTTTTATTCTTCTATTTATTTATTTCGAAATGGAAATCGCCTCAAAATCAAGTGTTTATAATTTTGTTATGTGAATTAACGTATGGCCGTAAAGAAGCGACATTATTTTATATTATTTTGTTTTTATATGATTAAATTTAAATATTTAAAGTTGTAAATTAAATGCGCCATTTGATTGTCGTAAAACATTTCTAACAAACATTACTAAATTGCAGAAATATTTATATCATTGCTAGTTTTTTCCTTCTAAAAATGATAAAAATATTTAATTTTGAGTTATTTTTACATTAAAATCAAACCATAAGCCGGTTTCAGTATCAAAACTAAAGTATTTTCCGATGTTTAAAACACTTTATAGAAATATTTTATCACACCAACTTATGTTACTGGAAAATTTCTTAAGTCTTATAAGAATTTAGCAAGAAAATTCTGTAAGAGCGTGGTCCTTCCCCGGTCGAGCCGACCAATTTGTGCTACAACCACACTATAGCTGCAGCATGGCTCTACCACGTAAAAATATATCGGATAACAATACTCACGCAAATTCAATACGATTTTCAATGAGTCACAATGAATATTTATCAGTTACCACAATGTATGTACATGTTCTTCATCCAGCATAAACTCTGAAGAAACCGAATCGTTCAGACGAACATTATCCGAGGTCGAACGTTTTCTCTTTCCTAAAGCTTATATAAAAAGTTACGTATCTGTCCCTGAGTCCCCGATGACCGCTTAGCTCGGGAAGGTCCGGGGAAAATAAGGGAAAACGTCCCTCATTTATATTGAACGAAAACGAACTTTGTGCTTATGCGTTCCAATATACCTTTATTACACAAAATCAATGAAAAGAACTATTTTCAAAATTAAAGAAATACATGGTTGAGTATGTTTTTATTATACTGCATTATTTGCCAATTATATTATTTCGTAGAAAACACGCGTAACAGACGTGGTAGCTCATTCTGGAAGCGCATACATTTTAATTTTATTGTATGCGCAAATTGAGGTTGATTTCCACTAGCACTAAACATGTTATAAATTATACCAACACGTATTGCGACTGCTCGGCTATCTCTATCCTAAAACCTTGCACATGTGAGGGAAAGGATCTGCCCAGCAATGGAATGTATATAGAACGTCACTTTTCTTCACCATATAAGAATAACTGTGCTTACATGAACAAAAATTTTACTTTTAATAAACCTCAAAATTTAAACAGAATAAAGACATCTTCCATAAAATTATTTCTCATATCCGTGCTAACATATCATTGTGTTCTTAAAAATTTCTTTCAATTCCTGCCTTCGGAAGCTATTACGAGGGATTCAAGTCTACGCTAGGCTCACAAAACTACCTGCCCAATAGACATGTGTCACATTACTGACGTCATCATTAGTGCTTAATTTATATACTACTTAATTACGTGGACCGTTACAGCCTATTAAGTTCACTGCTGAACATAGGCCTCCCTCATAGATTGCCTCTAGACGTGTGTCACATTACCGACGTCATCATTACTGCTTGATTTATACACTACTTAATTACGTGGACCGTTACAGCCTATTAAGTTCACTACTGAATATAGGTCTCCCTCATAGATTGCCTCTAGACATGTGTCACATCACTGACGTCGTCATTACTGCTTGATTTAAATACTATCTAATTACCTGGACCGTTACAGCCTATTAAGTTTACTGCTGAACATAGGCCTCCCTCATAGATTGCCTCTAGATATGTGTCACATTACTGACGTCTTCATTACTGCTTGATTTATATACTACTTAATTACTTGGACCATTACAGCCTATTAAGTTCACTGCTGAACATAGGCCTCCCTCACAGATTGCCTCTAGACGTGTGTCAACCATTCATTTCTCGTGACTGAATTATTCCGGTACATTTCGTCACGCGCACACTAAAATTTTGATCAGTCTGTTTTCGACTTTTCGTATTCGACTCATTCACAATTCAGACCAATCACGAGTTAACAAGGTTCCGTCAATTGCTTGTGTTTGGTCCTACCGGAACATTCAAAAACAGTTGAATGATCTATAAATACTTTTAAGTGTACCAGCTCGAACGAACGAATCTTTCATGATTGACACATCTCTATCGCCCAAAGTTAACTGTTTACGTCGTGGTGACTTCAACAAGCAACTTTAACTAATAAGTATTACAACTAAATTATACTTTAGTTAGAAGAGATTAGGTAAGCCTTTATAACGTTAATATTTGAGTTGTTTATTATTATCCGACCCCGAGAAAGGAGAAGGTTCTCAATTCGACTGTATATTTTTTGTATGTTACGCGACTATGAAACCTTAGTAAACCGATTTGAATGATGCTTTTTTATCACGGAGGTATACCTCATTGGTGATCCCATACAAATTTGGAAAACAATTCTACGCTTAAAGGTAGAAAAATAGGATACGAATAGGAAGATTTGAATTTATTGAACTTTTTAGACGACATTTTACTCGTTACCTTGTACTTGTAAGTTCTTGTCTACTCAAAAGGGTCAAAAATATTATATTTTAATAAAAATCAAAGGTCAACTATAAAGAACTTAAAAATAAAATTATATCAATTTTAGTTAGTTCTTTAACTAAAATTACCATTAAGCATTTATTCTATATTCTATATATACAAAATGTCGTAACACTAAGTTAAGAAACTACAGTATGTTGCAATGATTTTTAAGTCTTGACGTTTAATTGTATTAAATTATCATTGCAAGGAATAGCTTTGTAGTTACAGAATGGACTACATTTTACTTTCACGCAAATTTCTATATTTTTGAATATAAATATTCCGTGTTTTCTGTTGTTTATTCATCGTAAAATTTATTTTCGAAAATGAAACAAATTTTTAAAATCATTTTAATGAAGGATTTTATGAAGCTTAACAATATAATAAAATCGATACGATAATTACCCAGTTACGACCAAAATTCACTGATGCAATGACAGGCACAGGAAACACGTCTTAAAATGGCAACATTAAAGTTACGAGCAACGTTACGCCCTGTCTGGTCACGGTGCTTAAGCAATGCATTATCCTTTGCGACGTCATGTTTATCGGTTATTAAATATATTTAGAATATATTACTTCTAACGGGCGCTGCGTTAAGTTTCACGCCTAACGTCTTAATTTTCCTTAAAAAAAAACAAGTACACAAGCGTAGAAGTTTAGTATATACATTTTAATAATAGATATTGAAGTTTGTATCTGAAATGCAATGCAGCACATATTTTACGCAACGCCGACGTATACATAAAATATGAAACACCTGGTAATAGTAATAAAGACACGTATAATATACGTTTTACGTATATAAGTTTTTTTACTTGGTAGAGCCATGTTGCAGCTATATTATGGTTGTAGCACGAATGGGTCGGCTCGACCGGGGAAGGACCACGCTCTCACAGAATAGCATAAAACAGCAGCTACATACTGCTGTGATTCGTATGGTGGGTGATCAGGAGATCTCTTTTTACTGGAAATGAGGCATTCCATCTTAGTCCTCAGGGGTGACAACGTATCTGCATTTTCATTCGTAATAGAGGATAGATGTGGATGTCTTTGGGCCACAGCATCTATTTACCATCAGGTGGACTGTGTGTTCGTTTATCACCCTTATTTTATAAAAAAATTCACGGATAGAATGAAAAATACATACAATTACTGCTCCCTAAAACTTGTATTAGAAATGTTGGTTTAGTCGTTTCGAATGCTCTTTCCGCCACCAAAGCCTACAATTACTTGCGCTTCATGTATTTAATGTTTCCACTTGGAGGAAAAGTGTCGTATTCTCCCTTAATGAAGTTGCTTTGCCATGTGGTGACAGAGTAACAGAGTCAATCATTTCATTTGCTCCCGCGGGCGTCGTAAGAGATTACTATCGGAAATGTCATAAAAATCTTGCGGCTTCCGGTACTGGTACTGAGAGGGTCGAACCGCCTGTCAATCGAGTGTCACAAATCCTCCCAAAAATGGGCTCGCTTTTACAGACTACTACTTAAGAAGAAAACAGTCGCTTTGTTATTATAATTTAAATAAAGATGTTAGTCGCTTTGTTATTATAATTTAAATAAAGATGTAATTTTATTCGCGGAAAAAGGGTTACAAACGAGCACACAGTCCACCTGATAGTAAGTGGATGTTGTGGTACTTAGACTTCTACATTTATCATCGATTAAGAATCAAAACGCAGATGCGTTGTCATCCCTGAGTACTAAAATGGAATGCCTCGTATCCAGTGCAAAAGGGATCTCCGGATCTCTACACCTCACCATACGAAATACAGCAGTATCAAGCTGCTATTTTACGCTGGTATTCTGTGAGAGCGTGGTCCTTCCCCGGTCAAGCCGATCCATTTGTGCTACAACCATAATATAGCTGCAGCGTGGCTCTACCACGTATATAATTAGTTAACATCCGTGTAAAAAATAAAGTGACGTGTCCTACCTAGTTTGAAGATCACCTCAAACTAATAATTCAATTGAAACATCTTTAATACGTATAATGTAAGTATTTGCTACACCATTTACTGATGGAATTTGTTCAAATTGAGTCTCGAATTTGAACAGAACTGACGTAGGTACATATTATTATATTTTATCCCAACCAAAGTCCATGGCCCACGTGGTATAACGTAATATAATACACGTAGTATATAATAATAAACATTATACGCATTAGTGATGTAGGGTAGGGTATGGTGGGACTGGCATACGCTAAGCGTTAAAAGTCCCTTAAATGTTCGTAGAATTATAAAAATATAATGGATTTTCGCAAAGTAACGCCTGATTCAATTAATTAAAATAATGTAAGAGTATTTTCTAACAATAAGAATTTTTTTTCGACTTACCGCCACTCGGCTTTCTTTCAGGTCGAGGCGCATCGCAAGTGCTTCCCGCATGAACACATCGGGATAGTGGGAGGCCAAAAAAGCTCTCTCCAACTCCTCCAGTTGCCAAGAGTTGAAGTTGGTGCGAGAGCGGCGACGCTTGCCGCTGTCACCGTCGTCATCGCCTACTCCACCTGCCGGAATGAAATAAATTGACTATGAAATAACAATATATAATCAGATGATATGTAAATTATCTTAAAAAAATTGTCAAATGCTTGTTGCGACAAGTCTAAGAAAGGGAATATCGCTAATATTTCGAAAGCTATAATTGTATTGTGTTTGTAATAACTTTAATCGAAAGTATTCAGTGAGAATAATTTTATTTTATTTAATAAATTTCCCTTAGGATTACCTACGAATGACTGCAATGATGATTTAAGACAAATTAATTAAATCTCCGTACGTCCTTTATCCAATAGAATAACTGAATGTTTTATATTTCTACCACTACAACATAGTAATTTTTGCATTGATTACAAACGGGTAAGGAAGGGCAAGTATCTGCCTGCCATAGCAAGAGCACAGCCTGAGGCTAATGCAAAGCCTATTAATGCATACGCACAAAGCAATTGTCTTTACATATATGCTACGACTGCCTCTTTGGTCTAGTGGTTGTAGTAGTACGACTGCTGATCATGAGGTCCGGGGCTCGAATCCCAGGTCGGGCCAAAAAATCAAATATTGAGTTTTTCCGTCAAGAACCTACGGAAGAAATGCCCGGCGTCAGAAAGTTGGCGGTGTCTCACCCCCGTGCCTTGCGAAGCACGTAAAACCGTTGGTCCCGCGCCTGATCTCTCTTCGGTCGTGTCAGTTTACCGTCCCATCGGACTGTGAGAATGAGGGAACAGAGAGTGCACCCGTGCCTGCACATAGATACACTCGTGCTCTATAATCCTGTCCTGCGCCGATGGCTAGTCTTCGTTAAGGCCGCCGTGGCCGAAATTCGGTCTGGATGATATTGTTTTGTGATATTATATTATCTTATGATAATCAAAAATAGTAAAAGTTAAAATTAATAGATTATGAAAATAAAATGACTAAGAATTTGATGATTAAATGAGCATCGTTATAATTATCTAAAAAGTGTACTAGACAATCAATCTAACATTTCCAATTATCTAATTATCTACATTTAACAGAAAAGATTTTTCAATCGATTAAATTGAACAAGATATACCGTAAAAGGCATCGGCAGTCAACAAAACTCCATTTAGACAATTCCTCGGCCGTTAAAACAAAGCCGCGACTGGGGGCTCATAAAAAAAGAGATAATCTCCGACAAAGCGTCAGAACAAGTTTTTGTAAAATAGAATATAATTTCTAATTTTCTCTGGGTGATTTTAATTAAAAATGGTCCCGAGAGAACGAGACAACACGACCGCTATCGTATAGGGGTTGAAAAGGGACAGCCATAAATTACCCACTTCAACTTTAGAGCTAAATAAATTAGAAGTGATTAAGAGCAGCGCGCTTCTGTTGCGTTGAATACATGGTTACATTGTTCCTTTCAATTTAGTTAAAACGATTTTATATTATTATTCTTAATAAAAATGTACAAAAGGGTATCGGAGATCATCATCATATCCCTTGAGTGTCATACGTAAATGGATTTGGATTTGAAACATGCCAGTTATTGTGGTCTTCGTTATATAGATAGAACAATCGACCCGCCACGAAGAACGGCCTCAAATATTTAAAATATATGATGCTATTTACTGTCGGTTTTGTATATGGTAGAGCCATGCTGCCGTTATATTAGTAGTATAGTTGTAGCACGAATGGGTCGGCTCGACCGGGGAAGGACCACGCTCGTACAGAATACCAGCGTAAAATAGTAGCTTAATGCTGCTGTGTTTCGTATGGTGAGTGTAGAGAACCGGAGACCCCATTTACTGGAAACGAGGCATTTCATCTTAGTCCTCACAGGTGACATTGCATCTGCATTTTGACTTGTATTCGAGGGTAGATGTAGATGTCTATGGGCCGCAGCAACTACTTACCATCAGATGGACTGTGTGCTCATGTGTCACGCTATCCTATAAAAAAAATTAAGCGAAACAAGGTTGAAAAATTATCAAAACACTGTTTTTGAGTTGCTACTGTTGATGGTAATTAATGTGAAGGTTAGATTATTGGTAACCATGATTTGAAACCAATCTTGTCTGCCTCAGAGATAGGCGTATAGTAGCCAGGCTCTTGGCCCTTATAGCCTTTTATAGGATGCATTTCAAAGAGTGCGTGCAGAAATTACGTGCCTTGATTCCTCCCTTCAGTTTCCACTATTAGAAAACCTGGCGGTCGGCGGATTTCCACCCCTCAATTATCAAAATTCCACGCATTCGAACCAAACGATGTGCTTCGTATTTCGTAATGCGCACAGCAAAGGAGTGGAATAATCTGCCAGCGTCTGTCTTTCCGTCCGATTATAACCGGGACGTCTTCAGGGCCAGAGTGAGCTTTTGTTAGGTACGCTAAGACTGTCTATAACTTCATCTCCACTTCTCACCGGCTGGGAATGTAATCAAGTACCGGCTTGGTAATAAAAAAAAAGGTAAGACTTGAAATTACACAACACATTAAACACAATTAACTAAGTTACGACGAACTGACAGCTTTCCTTACTGTATCAATAAAGCCGCAGTGTCGCCTAGCGAAAAGATTAAATCACGTTGTTGGAGTGAAACAGATACATAGTTCTAATGAACGGAGTGAGAGAGATGAATACGGTTATTGTATTAAAACAAACGATCGCCTTGGGCCCACAGACAACAGTTTTGGCGCGCTTTAATTTAGCCAGCCTGCTCAATGTTTTAATGTCACAAGGGAGGGGGGAGGTAGGGGGGGGGCCTTACTAAGTATCTATTTGAGGGTTGTATAACGTGGCTAATAAATTCCTTGCAGTTAATAATTCTACTAAGTTTTGTTATATTCATCCGACGTTGATGAAGTAAAGAATTAATAATTAACTTTTTAATTAACCTCCGATGTATGTATTTTATGAAAATTTTATTTTATACAGTCTTTTCGTCGGTTTGTCTATGAGTATATTTAATAAAATAAAATACCATTTTAGAGACATTTTCGCTTTCTTATTAATTTGAAAGGAAATGACAAAACGTGTTATGAACTAATCTTTAATCAGCCCAAAACAGCCCACTGTTGGCCACGAACCATTTCTATTTCCGTTTATTTTATGAATTAACGATCGCAGTAACAGAAGTCCGGTGACCTCTTGCATTTCTCATGTCGCCCTCCGCCACCGGTTTAGTTTTTTTACATCTGGCTTGTTACACGTATAATAATACTTATGGTCATTCGGCCATCTAAGCAGGCTGTAGGATCTTCCTGGCATTTTCCATCGACGACTCTTAGGATATTCACAGACGAGAGAGGTTGATGGAAATCCCTTCACTAAATTAATAATTTATATCCGTAGTACAGTAAATATACGTATTATTATAACTAATAATGTATATTTTTATATTAGGATTTCTCCTAAATCGTAGTTGTGTTTTATAATAAATAAATAGCACATGCTTAAACGTCCAGATCCGGAAAAATATTAAATGGGTCATAAAAATACTAACCCGCGACTCCGCAGCGCCGAAGACAAACGTTTAGCTTCTGCACTATCGAGACGTCAGTATCTTTTGCGTATTTGGAACTAATTCATAATATTTTTATTTTATTCATAGATTGCAATGGTGCTATCCTCGGGCGACATCAGTACAGAACTAAATGTTTCTATTCAATAAATGCGATCTCATTCGATGCCCGTCATAAATCTATTACAAGGCAGTAAAAGGGAATTGATAAACTGCAACTTCCTAACAAATTGCTAGTAATTTATTGCTTTTATTCGTAAGATACCGATCTTTATTTGCGAGCGTTCTGATGAGTTTTGCGTACACCGTTGTATACTCGTAGAAACTTTCGTATGTATACAGTCCAATTTATACTTTCAGAAAGTGTTGCAATATAGACAAAATTATTTGTCTATACCTAGTATATTCTAATACATGGTACGATTTAGTTTTTTAATTTGAATGTTTCTAAACAGTTATGTGCATATGTCGCAGTAAGATGGTTGAAGCCGTGATATGGTTATATCCCTAGGGATATAGCTATGTACTCGAATATATTATGACTTTGATACGAGCATGATCTAGTAATATAACTAAAATCTTACTAGACTAATTTAGGGAAATAATTATAAGCATAATGAGACTAAGAATGTTAATCTAAACTACTTTAGACATACACTTTTGAATTTTTAAATTAAAATGTTCAATTCTTTCAATATTATATTTGATATCATTATGATGTACGCGGTTTTAGGGTGGCTCAAGGGCCATCCCGGCCGCATCTTAAACCTACTGGTAAAAAATTAACATGAACAGCGATACAACAGGAACTGAAGATCTAATGTCAATGTCGTGAAATTTGTAGTACGATTCTTTTTCAAATTTTTACCAGCTCTAGAATAACAGTATTAAAGTATGAAGTCATTACCAGAATCAATCAGTTACTGACAAAATATAAAAACGCATGAAAATTTCAGAGAAATATCAACTATAATTATGCACTGTATATAAAAATTACTAGCAAAATGTACACAACTTTATATTAACCGATAATTATGTATCGACAATATTCGCACTAGAGTTTGGCGTTACGGTAATTACGGTTTTCGTTCATCACTATTTGAGAAATTGAGATTTTAACTTTCTTAAGGTAATCTTTCACATGTGCAATTATTTTTATAATGAGAAGGTCGCTGTAAAAATACTGTTATACATGATGAATAATGTTTTCCAGACCGAATTTCAGCCACGGCGTCCTGCCTCAACGGAGACTAGCCATCGGCGCAGGACAGGATTATAGTGCCCCCTCACTCTCATAATCCGATGGGACGGTAAACCGACACGACCGGAGAAAGATCAGGCGCAGGACCAACGATTGTACGTGCTTTCCTTGGCACGGGGGTGAGACACCGCCAACTTCCTGACTCCGGGCAGCTACTGAGAATTTCTTGACAGAAAAACTCAATAATTGATTTCGTAGCCCGACCCGGGATTCGAACCCAAGACCTCATGATCGGCAGTCGCACTACTACAACCACTAGGCCAACGAGGCAGTCATATGATGAATAAATCCAACGTGCGTATATGTAAGAAAGTAAACTTATACCAACATATATAAAGCAAACTTATAAGTCGCAATTTAACAAAATATTCAAATTAGGTTAACGTTACGAAATTAACCATATAATATTTTTAATTACCATTAGTGTCGGCAAATTCGAACTTAGTTTCCTTACTTAGTTAGTTAGTTAGTTACAGTCAATATACGTCCCACCGCTGGGCACAGGCCTCCTCTCATTTCGGAGAGGGTTTTAGGGCAAGAAAGTGTCCGCCACGCTGCACCTACTCGTGTTAGCGAACTTCAAACATCTTCGAAATATTTTTTCTTTTTTCTCAGACATGCAGGTTTCCTCACAATGTTTTCTTTTACCGCCGAGTACGTGGTAAATCAGCACTTATAATTACAATTAACAATTCCACTGGTGCCGACGGGGATCTAACCCGGGCTTACTACGCGGTTTTAAAATTAAATTTTTACCCCCCGAACTACAACGTCTCACTCTCGAATATTTTCTTTTGAATTTTGATGACATTGACCTGCTACGAGTATATTTATGTATAAAACGACTGACCCTTGGGAGAGACTAGAGAAGCCGTAATGAATCAAGTAAGATTGACAAACGTGAAAATGTTTTCCTGGTAAGTGAATGTTATATCCTATGCGCTTTTACTTATATCCTCGATTAAAAACCAAACAAGCGGATTCATTGTCACCTATAAGGACTAAGATTATAAAAGGATATCCGGTTTTCATCACTCACCATACAAAATGTAGAAGCAAAATGCTGCTATTTTATACTGGTATTCTGTGGTCATCACCAGAGTCAAGTAATTTGTACTATATTCTTAATTCAGTTACAGTGTGCTCTACAGTAAACAATTTGCTACCGTATGGTGGCGGTGTAAGAATATCCGCTACCCCATATAATCCCGTGGGTGTCGGAAGTGGAGACAAAGGGAAACAAATCGGGAGATGGGTGGTAGTGTCACCCTAACAACGACTAAAATTAAAAAATACTGCGGTTGCCAACCCGCTCGCCAAGCGTGGCAACTATGGTAACTATCCACCCTATGAGGCAATCAATGGGGGAGGCTTATGTTCAGCGGTTGACTTTAGTAGGCTGTAAAGGTAACGGTGCTCTACTTTATGTAAGCTATACACATCTACCACACACTTCATTATTCGTGTTTTTAAAATATCGCGTGCAAATTTTGACATCTCTTATATATATGGTATAGCCGTGCTGCAGTTATACTAGTAGTATAGTTGTAGCACGAATGAGTCGGCTTGATCGGGGAAGGACCACGCTCTTACAAAATACTAGCGTAAAATAGTAGCTTAATGCTGCTATGTTTCGTAAGGTGAGTGTAGAGAACCGGAGACTCGTTTTACTGGAAACGAGGTATTCCATCTTAGTCCTCACGGGTGACAACGCATCTGCATTTTAATTTGTAATCTTTATCCGGTTCTCTACACTCACCATACGAAATACAGCAGCATTAAGCTACTATTTCACGCTGGTATTCTGTGAGAGCGTGGTCCCTCCCCGGTCGAGTCAACCCATTCGTGCTACAACTATATTTTTAATATAACTGCAGCATGACTCTACCACGTCTATATAACTGCAGCATGGCTCTACCACGTCTATATAACTGCAGCATGGCTCTACCACGTCTATATGACTGCAGCATGGCTCTACCACGTCTATATAACCGCAGCATGGCTCTATCACGTCTATGTAACTGCAGCATGGCTCTACCACGTCTAGGTATGATAACCTGTACTGAACTAACAAAGAAACATCATTATTTTTCTGTGTGTGTGGGTGTGGGGAGCCGATACAATTACACCGATTACGAATCAATATGCAAATGCGTTGTCACCCGTGAGGACTGAGATGGAATGCCTCGTTTCCAGTAAAAAAGGGTCTCCAGTTCTCTACTCTCACCATACGAAACACAGCAGGATATAGCTGCCATTTTACGCTGGTAATCTGTGAGAGCGTGGTCCTGCCCCGGTCGAGCCGACCTATTCGTGCTTCACCTAATGTAGCTGCAGCGTGACTCTACCACGTAAAAGCGTGCTCAAGCTTCATATCAAGCGAACGGGCTAATAATAAGCAAAAAAATTAGACTACTGGCGACCATGGAGTGCAGTAACCACTTACGTCCAAGTTAACTGTAACTACGTTTGTCACTACATTAATTGCATACAAAATATTCATATCCATATACCGTACGATTAACAATGTAACAGATTTATTGCATTTCTTTTTGCTTTATTGAAAACACGTAAGTAAACAACGCGATATGATATTAAAGATGATTACCGCCCCAAAAAACCACATTCCGAAATCCGTCACGAAGCGCTTGGTGTCTGCCTGTAATTTTGTCTCGATCCCGGGAAATTAATTTTCGAAATAACCGCCAATAATAAAGTTATAATTTTTACTTAAAATGGGTGACTCGCTGTCAGGACCGACACGCGTGCCAGGGCCGAACTTTAACAAAAATTATATAAAGAAGTAATAAAATGATAAGGTTCATTATTTCATATGTAGCTTAAGATATATTACTTTGTTGTTTACATTATGGTTTCCGAATTAAAAAACAAATGCTGCATACGTTTTATTGCAAATATTACTATTTATATTATTAGATTCCTTTTTACGAAACGAGGCATTTCATCTTAGTCCTCAGGGGTGACAACGCATCTGCATTTTGATTCTTAATTGAGGATAAATGTAGATGTCTATGGGTCCCAGCATCCACTTACCATCAGGTGGACCGTGTGCTCGTTTGTTACCCTTATTCTATAAAAAAGGTAAACTTAGCTAGGATACGTGCAGCAGCTTTCGCATGATAACAGTTGCGTTTGCCAACCTATTTGTCAAGCGTGGCAACTACGGCAAATATTTCTCATATGAGGTGTTTGAGAGAGGCCTATGTGCAGGCGTGAACTTTTGATAAGCTGTAATTTTATACGTGGTTCTCCTCCTGTCGACCCGACCCGTACGTGTTACAACTATAACACGCTGCGGCATGCACCAACACGTTTCAACATATAGTCACAAACTTAACTAGCAAGCAACGAAATATTCTTTGAAATCTATTTCCTCTGTAACCCGTAGGCCAATATAAATTATTTTTGGCAATATTTGTAGCTTAATGAAGACAAGGTTTGTAAATAATAAAAATCTGAATTTGTTTTTTTTTCTTTTACAATCTAATCAATTCGCTAATTTAAATCTGCGCAGTGTCACACCATATGATTGAATCTTTTCTTGAAATAAAATTAGTTATGACTTAAGACTTTTACTCCGTTCCGTTTATGATGCTAGCAAAAGGTTTTACCTTTTTATTTGCCTCGGCCTTAGTACGATAATAATAAAAAGTGTCTTATAGCATACGGAAATGTAATTACGTGCAATATAGTAATTTCTGAGCCCGTCTCTGTGTGGGTCGATGAAGACATCGGTAAGAAAAGTGGGTTCATTATGAATACAGTGCAGTGAACGGTTCCAAGAAACCCAGGCGACTTGGCCAGACCTAATTGAATTTATTTAATGTGTCGCGGTGGAAATCCAACTCAAATGCAATACACCAATTCTAATGTTTCACAAACCGTGCATTTAATTGAATTCCTGCATAAAATCATAATCGATTGTAAAACTTCAAAAGTCTGTGGCTTACAAAAATCGGAATAACGGTTTTTTTTAATACATAAAAGCTATTGAAATAAACCAGTTTTACAACATAACACTTAAATGAAAAACGATATAGGCAGGAATAAAGTAAAGAAATATAGCCTGTATACATTCCACGGCTAGACACTGGGATACTTTGATCACTGCGAGGGCTTAGGGCCAGGAAGTATATAGATATTTCAGAATGTGGCTCCTCCCAAGCATCCGAGCAGACTTGGGAACCCTTGTTTCGCTTTACTACCCATTGAAAAAAGATTGAAGCGCAGGTCCCGCCGTACAGCTGTATTTAGGAGTCGTGCTCCGCCGTAATCTCATTAACTATATGTAAGTACGTATTTTTTAGTATGTTTTTTAAAATTTTCGGACACCGATCACCTCATGATATTTTTCCTTATTAACTAGCACGTGGTAAATCAGCACATATAATTGCAATGATCAATGCAATCAGTGCCGGTGGATATCCAATTGCTATAAAATTTCTAAGACGTGTGTGCCGGAGCTATTGCGGCGTATTATACGGTCACACACGTTATGTGCTGATGGATTGCCACAAAGTATGATTCCACTCCATCTTGATGGAATATATGATGCAATTGCATAAATATTAAATTTTTCTAGATTATCGAGTTCAAAACGAGGATTTTCATTATTCTGAGCATATTATTTTATGTATGTTCTTAGAAACGGCAGATTTAACTAAAATAATATTTTTTTTAATAAATGGGTCAGGTTCCCATATAAATTTGAGTAAACTGTACCCCTAACAGTGGAAAAATGAAAGGGTTAAATATACTTGTGATATTATGAAAAATGTATCATTAAAAATAATAAGTATTAAAAAAACCCTAACATAAAACAATATTTCTCGTAATATTCGTTACTCCACCAAAGTGAGTCAAAATTAAACTTTTAATTAGTAAAAACCGACTTTGAAATGAAATTAATAAAAAAATCACATTATAGCTTATGAAGTCGGACATTATAGCTTAAGAAGCTAATATGTGAAAAATATATTAATAATTATATATAAATAGATAAATATATAATAC
>DWHP01000462.1:0-19941 GCA_018247895.1 Parnassius honrathi
AGAGCAAACTCAATTTTCTTGAATTTAACAAAGTGAACCTATTTTGTGGGAGCCCACGCATCGTTACCACAAAGACAAAAACCCATCCATCCGAAATAATGCGTCTATCTCCTCGCCGTCCCTCACCGTAACTGAATAAACGAGAATGTACAAGGTAACAACACCCGTGAAAGCGCTTTCGTGCGAGAGGCTCGCGCTATGGGCTCGCGAGAGGCATGGCGAGTGCTCTCGCCTCTCTTCGAGAGTGTACAGCCGCCATAACAACATACTTAGACATGGCTGTAATAAGGTCTATTCAACTTTTATTAGTCCATTTGACGACACGTTTACAAAGGATATCGGATTGTATACCTATCGGTATCCCTTTTATTAATATGTACGTACCGATGTACTAATTAGATTCGCGAATAAAGAAATCTTTAGCCGCGAATATAGAAAATGGGTTCGCATTTTTTTTATCCGCGAATGGTGAGATCGCAAATGAAGAAAACGTGAATAAGGAGCTTTTACTGTATTATACCCCATAGTGAAAAGCCAGTTTCAATAGTGATACTAGCAGGCAGGTATATTATTGGCGATAATGATAAAGGATACTGATACTCAGCTAAAATATAATTTTGTTTTTTGTGCGGAATACAGAATTTGTTTATCATTAATCATCATTCAGAAAATAAATCTTTGTCTGAGACTCAACTGCTAATAAACCGTAAAAACGCCTAGTCTAAAAAATAGTAGTAGATATATTTAAATCTCTTTGTTTTACGCATAGCCTTTAAATTCCAAGTGCCGTGGTGCCGATGTCAAGCATATAAAACTAGTAAACAGTAATCAACTTAGACAATTGAAGTTCTTTTATTTAAATTATAATTTTTCTTTTAAAAAGTAGTGTTCTTGATGAAAAAGTAAAAACCAAATATTTAATAAAATATGTAATTTCCATTTTATTCAACTATAAGCAAAAAGCAAAATACTTTAACAAAAAAAATATTTATGTCCTCTCTCTCTCCCTCACTCTCTAGTTCTTCGGCTTCCGCCCGCCGCCCTCTCCTTTCCCCTCTGACCATAACCGACTCAAACAGTTCGCCACAGAGTACCTTCAGTTCGTATTCGGCCTTTGACTGTGCGGGATCCATGCTAAACGTAATGAGTTTTTTTTTTGAGCATTTAAGATTATTCCAAAATCTTAAAATACCTTAATATTCTTGTTTATACCATCAAGAAGTGACGTTCCTGTGGATTTAGTGGCAAAAACGATCAGTTTCAAGTAAAAATACAGGTAAGTGAACTGGTTGACAGATTGCGTCTTTACAATTTCGAAGCTTATTTAACATTTCTAATCATTTAGTGATTGGTATTTCATAAAATTTCAATGATTTTATAGCTGTTAAACACATTGTTGGTGCCATATTGCCTGTATATCTGTATATTATAAATTCCGCCTTTATAATTCATGTTACCTTGTCAAATTTACTTTTCCATTAAACCATTATAATTATAAATAACCTTCAAAGTAGTTAAATTTTATTCACGTCATGTATAATTGAATGAAAATTTAAATTTCATAATCATACTCCGCGCGCTCTCTATGGCGACTTGGCAGCGCAGTGACCAGTTAATTAAAGAAAAATTTTTCGTTTTATCGTAAACAAGAAATGATAGTATCCTCTACACCGGTATTTCCCTTTGTTTTCCGTGTGAAATCTGCCCTTTGTCCTTAGGAAAGGAGCGCTGTTGGGTGCGCCGAGGTAGAGGAATTTCGACTCTAGAAAAGTGCCATAATACATGATGTTATACATTCGTCGTTCGAACCGCGCTTTGCCGTTCGCTCGCGTCGATTTGTGTTCGTGTGTGTCTCCGTTGAGTACGTCAGTGTATTCATGAGGTAGTTTGTTTATAGACAGAACCGAAGTAAACTGGTCTCTATGACTGTTCGTTTTAAGACGCACAATAATATTTAGGTCGGCGTCCTCGTCGATGTTGTCTATCGATCTCTGCGGTGGCCAATGGCAGATGTCCTGCGCGACCGTGCCTCACCCCGCTCCGGACTCCGGTGAAAGCCGGCTCTCGATGTATTCCGCTAGTGCTATAAAACATGAACAATTATTTTATTTTATTAAATTTTTACGTCGCTCAACGGTTGCCTCGTCTCCCTCGGTTAATAAAACGTCTTTAATTTTCTTAAAGATACCGCGAAGAAGCTGAAAGCGTATTAGTATTTATGAATGTTTCGTTGGGTTGTTGCTTGTTGCGCGCTGTTTGTAGAACGGCTTCATGGTACAAAGAGGCGGAGGGAGGAGGGGAAGGCAAGCCAGAAATAGAAGTGCGGATTGGAGATTGGCGACGTGGCAACACCGCAGACCTGACCGCGTCCACCGCTTAGTGTCGGTTCAAAATGGCGGCTGTGCGTGATCGATACTGTGGATTAATTGTTATAATGTCAGACTCTGTGATGATTTTGGTTGTGGGTCGGCCCGAGCGTAGGCCAGGAACCTCGGGGCGTGTGCTCCTCATAAGGCGCCGGCTCCCGACCTGCTCAATGTACGTATACGTATCTCCAAACATTGCGCCGATACTGCCTGCATACTTAGGTAGTTATGATTATGAATATGTCCATATCAAAATTTTAACTCCATATTTGTATTGGATTCAATGCCTGCCTATCTTTCGCATATGCTTTACTATCGTAATGATGATATAAATTGAGAAAAGTAGTTGAATGGCTAACACAATTCAAATTAAACGTAATATTGCCATACTTTCAGGAATTACATAACATACTCAGTCGTTGATATTTACGCATCTATTAGCATAACATAAGATTAATATAAGAATAGTAAGATTTATGGCAACGTGCTTAGTAGAAGCGAAACAGGTCATCATTGTCACAGTTGCACCTGATAAATCGGAACAAGATGGCGGATGTAGTAAAATTATACGCAATAGAGCGTACGAAAAGCTGGCAACGTCGCATTTGGGTTATTAAGCGCCCAGTCACTTGTTTTACTTGATAAGAGACTTCAAGGCTTAACATTTCATACTTAAGTGTCATACGTATAATATGGATACGTTTTTGTTAAGAAAAATATGTCTTTATAATAAAACCGGAGACTAGATAGATATTTTTAGGAAATGATAGTTTATTCGTTACAGTAATACATAAATAGTTCATTACGGTAACGTGATAATCGCCAACATGTAAAGGAATAGCCTGCATCTTGTCTTAATTCCACTGTCTTATTACTAATCCATGACTATTCATATGCAATGTTGAATAATCCAGTGTAGCCAATCAACAGGGCGCATATAATAGACATGCAACGAGTAGTGATTCGCCGAGTATAGGGCCGAATTCGCGGCTTTAAAAAATGCGGGATAGAAGTAACTGCGCGCTTCCCTCACTGAGTTGGATGAAACGATACGAGTAAATGTAACTACTTACTCGATACTTTAAGTATTTGTAACAAAAAGGTAGTAAGTATTGTTTTTGCATCACAATCTTCCTCTATTAAATTTTAAATATGAGTAAATAATAGTTTCTATTAGAGATGATGAGGAGATGTACGTTGTCAATATTTCTGCTGTATCTCAGGTTCCTGATGTTTAAATGAGTGTAATATAATAATAATAAAAACTGGCTTTTTGTCTTAATTTTTATCTGGAATATAATTAAGACTGAGTACTCGGTACTCGGCCGTTAATACTCGGTGCTCGGCCGAACCCTAAAAAAAGGCCGAATCCACCGAGCACCGAATACAAACCGAATACTCGCCCCATGTCTAATAATTATTGCAGAAAAGTTTTTAGACATGAACTTCTTAGATGGTGGAAAATTAAAATAAAAAGTAGCCTTGTCCTTGGCTCAGTTCAAGTAGTCCCTAAGTTCTTTTTTTCTGTTTTGGAATTTTTGCACATATACTTTTATTTTGGTCCTTGAAACAATATGGTAAATAGGTTCAAAAAGGAATAGTTGTCAGAGTAATAAGAAATAAATAATAATATGAAGTTATTTAAAAATAACGTCTGATAATCTAAAATATTTAATTGTAATGGTAGAAAACTGCTTAGAACATTACCTTTCGGGCTTAGGGATTTTTGATACAGATGGTCTGAATAAGGATTTCACCGAATAAGAATATTCGACCGAAAGTTGTGTAATATTTTTACCGAACAGAATATTCGGCTGAATATAATTCGGCAGGATAGCCGCGGTACTTAACCAATTCATGTCTAAACTTGTTACCGTAAAGCGCACGCGATCAGGGCCGTAGACGTAGACCCTGCCCCTCGCTCATCATATAGTACTGGTACTGAGCAAATTGCCGGCACATGCTAACGTTTTGACTTTTTTTTTTGTAAGAAAAAAGGATTTAGTTGTTACTAAAACTTTAGTGAAAATTGATTATTATATGATAAAAATGAGTGGCAGAAGATATACTATTTGAAGTTATTTTAGAAAAACTGACGACCAAAGTTAAGTCAAGTGTGCTAATGTAATGTTACTTTGTTTATTCAAAAAACATTTTATCAAGCTTTTTAGTTGCTATAATTGGAAATAAATTTACGGTGCCTCAAAAACATAACGTTATACAAGTAGATTTAACCCATAAATAAAATATACTTTCAACAGCAAAATTATGAAAGATCGTGGCCTTTACTCAATTCCTACATTTCAATACAGTGGACGCCTTGAGTCTAAGCTGCCGAATGTACCGAATATGTAGGGAATATTCGGCCCATTTCTAATTTTGAGGAGTTACGGATTTTAGTAAAAAAATTAGGACTTAAATTTTTTCTTTATTATTGACCAGTCATACCACTATTCCCAATACCAATATTCGTAAAATAGCTCAGACACAAAAGCTTTTATTTATTATAAGAATTAAGGGACTTTTGGAGATACAGATTTGTTAAAGTCAAATCACTGGACGGAGAGTATGGTGTTAAAAAAAGCAGGAATGTGTTAGAAATTAAACAAATAAACTAAGCCATAGAAAATGAAGGGCTTCAACTGTGTTGTTAGTGGACTTAGGGACTTTTGAACTGGGCCATTCAAATGTAAGGTACCAAGTCTATTTTTGGCTTTACCAAATTTGTGAAGTACTAATGTGATTTCTTTAATTTATATGAATACGCAAGTGCTTGAATAAAATCGCACCTGGTGGTAAGTGGTGATGTAAAATTAAGCAGAGTTTTTGTTGAAAAATCTGAAAAACAGTTGATACTGAAGGCTGCACCCGGAACTTCCTGCTTATTTTAGAGTGCAGCGCTCGGAAATCTGTAGCGGTTAGCGCTCAGTCGCCGTAGTCTACTTCACCTGAGGATGCCTCGTGTAGAGGCGAAACACGTGTCGTTTTGTCGTCGATGGTGTGTCTTCCCTGGAATAGTGGTGTTGGAAGTAGTGGTGCCGGGAGTAGTGGTGCTGGGACTAGTGGGGGCGGGATTGGTGCATGCAATTGAGGGAACGTGGAAGGTGCTGTTCAATCCAGGTAAGACACATCATTGTATTTTTAATTAGCGGAAGGTTGCAAATTAATCAATACCTCTATTAAAACATGCGAAGTCTGCCAACGCTAATTGGGGCAGAGGGCCCAACTTCTTCAGCCGTAATTTGATTTTCCAATTGGCTTGCAGTTCTGCGATGAGAGAGCAATACCAGACAGCAGTCATCGCGTACTGTGTACGGATCCCTACAAAATAATTTCTTTACTTAACTCTACAATTACATCTCTAAAGCCTATACTAGTTTACTGCTGCACTCATGTTCAGTAAGGCCTATGCCTAGCCATAGTTGCCATGCACGGCAGGTGGTAAGCAAAAAAAAACTATGGTTGCCAATCAACCATTTTTTAATTTTTTAGTTGTCATTAGGTAGACCCTGCCCTCGCATGTTTGGTTTTCCTGTGTCGCCTTTTACGATACCCACGGGATGACATGGGGCAGTGGATATTCTTACACCGCCACTATATATTAACTGTGTTATACTCAAGCAGTATATTTTACCTTAAAACGATCGAAGTCAACAAACAATGTGGTAGGTCATTGTCAATAAGCTTTGCCTGTTATTATGCAAATATGTGTTTCGCATTAACGAGGCCTCGACAACGCTGAGGCGTATCTTGGAACCTGTAGAGCCAAACAGTGCGGGGATATGGGAGTGAAGTGCGGATACAAATTTCAGCAAATATGTCTTTACTTTGGGCACTTAAATATTTTTACGTTTAGATAAACATTTCTTACTTGTAACTTCAGATCAATATGACGAAGTCAGTGCCCGTAATTAATTGAAATATTGCAAGTGATTCTAAAAGAAAATTATATAAAAAGATTAGGTACTCAATAATTTTTTAATAGCGAAAAATAGAGTTTGTTATATATATAATTTACCGTTTCTTAAGTGTCACACACACTAACAATATTATTTTTTTTTCTTTGTCTGTATAATGACATGTTATTGAAATGTTCGAAACCATAATGGTTTAAAGCGTAGAATACTATAATACACACGCAATAGAACGGGGGAGTGGGCGGAGCCCGTGTAGCCACTACCATGTCAATTCACACCTATAAATGTCAACACAATCAATCGTTTTCAATTTTCGTGTCAAGCGTCGCTGTCGCTATTAAAAAAAACAGCAAATTGTGCAATAATTAATTGTCGAAAGAACAGCGAAAAATGTAATTTAAATAAAGGAGACATATCCTACAACCAGTATGTTGAAACTATTTGTATTTTGTGAATATTAGAAACAAAAATATAGAAATATTGATGTGTCAAAAACATTAATCAAAAGTCTAAAAGGTGTAAATTCGCACAGTCTGTCAATACAGCAAATCGGGTTTGTAGTAGTGACAATACGACTTTATTGCTTGTTTGTATGCTCCCGGTGACACCGATCCTCGTACAAAATAAGGTTGACAGCCATTTTATTGTGTATTATAGTATTCTATGGTTTAACTAAAGTTATTTCATAGCAATGAGTTGAAAGTTGATTGATTGAAATATACAAATCACCCAAAAATAAATAAAAAATGTAATATGAACGCAGCTTTACAGAATTGTATATGAAACGAAGTATGGGGTCAAACTCAATGCACTTTTTGGTTCTTCCGACTAATCGACAAAACTAACTTAACACCTTGAGGACTCCCGGCGACAACTAAGCTATACTAACTTATTAAATAAATACGGCGGTTGAACGTTTGATCGACGGAACTAGGTGTTGCAGAAACAACATATTTTTATATTTCCATAAAAATAAAAGTCACGCAAATTTGATACTTAATGATATATGTTAAAGTAGAGTTTAGTAGAGTTCAAAAGGTGGAAGGAATTCTGTGATTTTTTGGTCTTTTTCGAACTCCCGTCGTCTCTCACTCTAATTCGTCGGAACGACGAAGTCACCAACGCAAATATGTGTCGCTTTGTGAATATCTTGTGTAAAGATTTGAAATTGTTTCCAGTCTCGACGCATGGGAACAAGCTTTGGGTGGGGTGGTCATTGTTAAACTGAGCTTGTCATAAAATCTAAATATAAATGTCAGTCATTGCAAAATTGAGTCCTTTACTAGAGATTAGACTAATTTCACACCAATTATTAAAGAGTAATGTTTTAACCTTTTAAAGATTAAAAACTTCTTCTATTTGTGTTATATACATTGATGAAAAATTTATTCCATTTGTAAATTTTTATTCGTTGTGTATATTATACCTAAACGTAAGTAGAATGATTTTCGATTGTTGGAGTTATATGATAACTGGAGTTAAAGGAAAATGAAACAAAATCGAATGAAGTCAATTAAATGTAATAATAATTTAATTTCACAAACATAGCTTGTATGTCTGCCTCAGTTATAAATACTATTTGAACTATACAAATAATGATTAAGTCATAAATACACTGGCTCTGTACTTTACAATAATATAATTAACAGCTCTATTAAAGCTAGTCATATTTCATTGGATTTACGTAACAGTAGTATAAATAGTTAACAAAGAGTCAAGTAATACTAAAGAAATTAGGAATTACAATTTACATTAAAATAACTAATCGCGCAGCCTCGACCGCAGTAGTCACATGTAAGATGGCGGAAGCAGTCGTCACTAAACAAAATAATTTCACCGTGATCAAGCATTGTCTTTATGCACTAACTCAATAATTTACTAACATCGGACATCAATCAATCTAGTTTGGTGGAATGGAATTTAATACTAAAAGACCTTAAACTAGTAATACCTTTAACGAAGTAATTTAAATTAAAGTGGAGTAAAAGCAAGAAATAAATAAGTTAAGACCTTGACTAGGATATCAGAAAATTTAGAATGTTGTATGTTAAACAATAAATAATACATTTTAAATTCGTCGCTATTTACACACAAAAAATAATAATAAAAGGAACTAATTAGTTCTAGACCAAAATGGCAATGTAATGGCAAATACACTTTCTACTATATATCAACAGCCAAAAATGCAACAATTCTACTAGCAGGAGACCCACTGTACGGCGCTGACCAAGATCGATGCGGTGACGTAACTTAACGTGATACGTTTTACTCCTTAATAAAAGCACTAATCTTTAAGTAGGCGACCCAAATTGTCTGGGTAAAAATTCCGCATAGTGTTTGGCGGTCTTATTATCCTAAGTTCAAAACTATCCGTCTCAATCGGATTGTTTAGGTGCCGCTTCGTACATTTTCTGGAAAACCTGCGATAAATATTCCAAGTAGTTAAGGGTATCCCTGTAGACGAGTAGTCCAACTGACAATTTGTCTTCTGTTTTGAAATTGGGGATTTCCGAGTCCGGTAACGGCATTATTTCCAAGTTCCGCGACTTCATTATGTCCTGCAAAAACGATAATAATAATATATTGATTGTGTGTTTGATATGACAATTTTGACAGTTAGAAGTATCCTTAAAATTTCATTAATTGATAAATAATACTTACATTAAATAAGCACAAAACTGCCCGTACATCATGCATGGTAAGGTTGATGCTTCCTTTTAGACTTTCATCGGAAATAATGTTGTCGTTAAGCCCTTCATTGCTGATCGCGTACAAGCCGGCGACAACCATTTTTAATCCCTTGTACATTGATGGTAGAATTTCGTCAATATGGTCCTGTAGATATGAGGAAAGATATATATTAAAATCAATATAATTAAGTACAGTCCTTACAGGAATAGAGAAGGCTATTTAATCAATAAATTATATTGATTAAATTTGAAAGATAAATTTTGTGATTGAAACCTCAATGTTGCAAAACCATTGTGTTCTCACGTAAAAGACCGTCGGATGACAACAATGAGTGCCACCGACGATGCTGATTCTTTGAAATCGATTGAAAAACTTATGAGGATGCACGTTTTGGCATCAGCGAATACGTCGTCATTTGATTGATAAAAAAGTGATTGGGTTAAGTAACATATTATCTAAGAGTACCTTTAATTAAATAATGTAGACTTTTTGGTTCATTTATTGAAATACATAGTAACTGTTTACCATTTTTTATCTTTTAAGCTGTAAACAGTTTCACTGCAAAAGATTCTCCGTTTAGTGGAGATGTTTCACAGCAAACATAAATTGTACACGATTATATTGCAATTATTTGTAAGCGATACAAATACTTGTCTCGAGCGGGAATCGAACCTGCAACTCAGTGCCACAGCCCAACTCTTAGCTGAGTCGGGCCGTCCATTGAATAGGAAAATCCTTTTAACAATTTTATATTTAAAGCAACATTTATTTGAAGAGATAATCATAAATAATTTCACACACATTTTAGGCATAATATCTCATTACGATTTTAATGGTAATTTTACAACAACATAAAAAATAAAGGATTTAAGCGTAACTTACCATCAACTGGTTCATGTACTCGTCGGGCATTAACTGGTTGAGGACTTTCTCCTTTGGCAGCACTTCCTCACGGAACCAGGGGAACTTTCGCAGCCAGTCGTACCCGGTCCAGGCTTGAAGCAGCTCGTCGAAACTCGGGTAACTATGTAACTTTAACGCCTGTAACATAGAAAAAATATTACGGGATACCGTTTACACATAACCGATAGTGACATTTTATCTTAATTTGAGCTCAAATAATAAAAGACGGTATAAAATTAACACTGCCGCTATTAAAAGTAACCAGTTATATTTCTAACGTTCTGCTAATTTAGGCATAATATGTCAACGAACATTTTTAATAGTTGTGCATATTTAGATAATTATCCGATCTAAAATAACTATCTTCATTTTGACTTTTTTAGTTATATACACTATTAATTTTAATATTATTGATAGAAAAGAACTCATTGCAAAGAAAATAATTGTAACCCAGATACTATATATTGGTACGAATTGTCACGTTAATTTCTTTGAATGTAGAAAATAGTTCGAGTGTGAAATGAGTTGATTTGTTTTCATCAAAAGAAACGATGGAAAGTTGGATTGAAGAATAAGACCACAGAAATCGTAGTAATTTACTGTTTTTGTGGATAAGACTCTTGTCGCGGTGAAGTTCAGCCGTTTCCTTTTCCGCACTAGTATGACCAAGCAGGGTTTTCTTCAGTCGTGTCTTTAAATCACACAAATTGAATTGATTCTACTATTTTAATACCTTTTAGCGAGATTTTTAAAGTAATTTTTTTACTAAACTTAAATTTTAAATAAAATGAAATAGACAAAATAATAGGTAATGCATTGTATTTTTATGTCACTACGATTAGTCAACAATTTTATTGGTCAGTCAAGGTCGCGTGAAAGATGAGATCGAAACCAGAGGCCTGACCGTCGCCGCCGAGACATGTCACGTAACAAACAATTTCGACATTAAAATTTGACACTACGCCCAGACTATACGTGACCGGTGGCGGTTACTCAAAAATTGCTTTTAAAGCTCGAAACTGAAGGTAGATAAAATCATGGCACAAACACAGCAGACGGTAGCAGATGCAACTTAACTGCAACAGATTGTCCCTTTTCGGACGGGACGATACGTATTACGGCAGCCAAAATGGTATGACATAACAATGCGACTAATTAAATCCGTGTAGCGTTTCCGTGACAAACAGCCGAAAATCGACGCATTGTGAAATTTTGTTATCTGCGCATCGACGCAATATTCGTGATTCGGCTGAAATTTATATCCAAACATTGTTAAATAGTTGACTGAGTATGGTGAAATCTACGAAAAGGGGGATCGATAAGAGGAATTAGTGGAAACGTTCGGTAAAATCAATTGCCAAAATTAACTTTGAAATTAGAAGCTTTTGAAATGCTTGATAAATTGCTTTTACACCAACTGATTGAGTCACGCCTATGTAATTCCTTATATGTGACACATTAATGTGTGCATACTGCATAAGCATTACAATAAAATAGTATATACAAAAATATAAAATTATTTTGTTTATTTACACAATCACTATTTTAAGTCATCATAAATGAAGGTTATAATGGGTAAACTTAATATCTTGTGGCATTCTCTACTAGTCAAACCCGTTATCAAAATATTTTATATTGTGCGAAAAACACAAAAATGGTCAAATAAAATTTCAAAATTTTTCTATCGAGGCGTATTTCGTACATAAACAGAAAAAGACAAACGCACAATCGACAAGAAACCATAAACTTGTTTGTGGTGTTATAAACAACTACTTAGTCTTGTGTGGAAATCGAATCCACAACCCACAGCGCATCAGTCATTTGATTAGCCACGTGCGAAATCGGAACTTTTTATGCGGAAATAACTTAAACAGAAAAGATGTTGAAAAAGAGTGGTATACTCAACAGATATAAAAGTTCTAGAGTGTTTTATAATTTTTAATAAAAACTATAATACATGTTAGTGGCATTTGATGTAAGTAGTAATTTTTGTTTTTGCATGACTGTACTTCGTACGAGTGTTATTAATACGAAAGCGAAGAATGTAGACAAAACATTTCCCAAAACTTTACTCACCAACTTACTAATTTCACAGCCTAAGAAAAAAGTAAGTCTATGTGCTATTTCGATATTCCATGAACGTACATATGCGATTGTAATGATACTAGAGATCATCTAATTTTTAAGACGGAATGTACTAGTAGTCGCTTATCAGTAGTCGACGTGAAAAATACACAGGTGTTCGGCCCGCGACACCATATCCAAGAAATTATCAATTTGATCGTGTCTTAATAGAACGTCTAATGACAGTTCTTTTGTACCTTACCTAGATAATGTAACTGTTTGTTTATAACATAATTTCGTTTAAAATCTTTAATATATTTATTTTAAGTTAAACATGCACATGATAGAAATTGATAAGTTTTTGTCACATTATATGGTTGTGATTAATATTCGTATTATGTAATAACTTAACAATCAAAAGAGTTAAACGAAATATTAAAAAAGAGTAATTACTAATTTTCAAGTTATAATAATTCATATCTTTATTCATAAAATATACTACTCAATTTATAATTAAATATAATGCGAACAGTTATAGATAGGCTACTTTCATTATATATTCCCAGGGGAATTACTGCTTAAATTTCTACAAGTAAGCATAGCAAGGAATTGGCAACTCTGCATTCGGACATGTTGTGGGTGGGCCGTCTTCTTAGACATTCGATGACATTGCATCCGGATATCTAGCTCGAAACATCGGAAGCTTATCAAATAAACATGTACTCACACACACGCGCTTCTTTATATATTTATAGCACACGTGTGTACTGACTCCAACATCGCAGACAGCCTGTCGCCCGTGTGAACAAGGCTATCGCTATATCTACATAGATACTATACCCATAATACGTACATGCGTATTATAAGTATAGTATAATTTAAAGTTTATGTAATATCTTGCCTAGCTATGATACGATAAACGACATGGTAGCGATTCTAGGCCCGTCGCGCGAACTTAACTCTCACAGATGGAGCTACGCGTCGGTTCTTGAAATGAAGCGTACGAAACATTTTTGATGGATATCAGAGTAATTCCAAACTTAAAATGTGATGCGATAATATTTTGACACCGGCGACCAAGAGCCACAGCTTGCAACGCATTCACACGGTGGCCAGTGCGGAGTCACACAGTACCGGTAGGGTTCGTTGAATTTGTTATTGCGTTCTTGGTACTGCGCGGTCAGTTATTATTTATAAGGAATGAGTTGCCCACAGATATAGTAGCTCAAATATTTTGTATTTTATATTTTTTAAATCTTGTTTTTTTGTTAGCACAAACACGCGTGTGTTCTCGTTACATTGTAAAAGGGGCCAAGTAATTGTCCGTAAAATTAATATGATTGAAGTTAAGCGCAGTTTTTATGTGAAAAGTTACACGTAACAAAAGCGACTTAAAAGTCCTTGGTGACCAGTATATTGGTGTCACAATGGCGGTTCATCGCCTGCGAGCTTTGTCCAAATCGCAATAAATATGATACATTAGTAACGAATGACCGACATTAAGGGAAGAGACAGAAAAAATCATCGGGCAGGTGTGTCGCGCAATACTAATGCGCAATCAGTATTCGATGCGTACGCGTACCGTCCTGTACTCCGTTCCGGCTACTGTGCGTCGATAATGTCATTTTACGACGGGGAGGCAGCGGTGAGCGGACAGGACGTCGCCGTCGTTACGACCGCCGAGCCTATTACAAATGCCACCATACTTCATACGCGAACATCGCAACGCACCAATGCACGAATTCCAACGAGACGCAAGCGATGTTCCATTTCCATCGTCTCTTCGCTTCTACACGCCTCACCTACACCATCATCTACAACCGAAATGTATACAAAATCCAGCCTGCGTTCTTAGTCCGATGCAACAATTAAATACAGTGGTAATGGATCATCGATAAACGATTCGAGGCGCGACAGCGACATAGCATTATTGCCCGTTGATCGGGCCACCTTACTTCCGATTCGGAAATATATTCTCAGGATTGAAACGTCAGAATTGTTTTGTGATGTTTCGTACGAATCTTTCTCTACCTTATGAATATGCGATCCGGACGCATTAATGATAATTTGGTAATATATAAACTATGGCTTTTCGAACCTTGCTATTTATATGAGACGATTTTCGTGATATAAGAATATATAATTGAGGGTTATTCGAAAGATTTAAGCGGTCCCGTCGATGTATCGATGCCATCACGTAAACGCAGTGCAAAATTATAATTAAAAGGGAGGAAGCCGTGGCCGGACGTGGAGCCACGAAACCGGCGGCGCCCACGCTGATGCAATCTCTCTTCCACGCTATACGATGCGGTGAGAAAACGGCGCTAAAACGTGCACGCCGTGAATCTTTAATGCACGAAATTTCGCGAAAATATTTGTTTATTACCAATGCCTATAGATTTTCGTTGGTAGAAAATAATGCTTTTTGCTTGTGGTTAAGAAAATTAACAGAACGTTATTTGCGTTATTTTAAGTGTACGTAGTACTTTCATTCATAAATTGGTAAAATCACATTAGACCCCAAAGGTATGCAACGATGTCCTTAGTTTAAAGTTTTATTGGTATTGGCCGGTCGCAAGCCGCGTCCGTTCATTTAGAGCGACGCGGCGGGCATATCGATGCGAACGCGAATACTACGTCGCGATTGTTTCGCCACTAGCCCGGCTCCGTCAATGAAAGCGAATAAAGAAAAATTCTCGACGTTAGTGAAATAAAATGAGACTTACGAATTTATCTTTGTACTGCGCCGTCGATTTAAGTGCGTTTCTTGCCTGTGAAGCGACATCCTTAGCAAGTTTCGGTGAGTATTTTAAAGCTGATTTTGACTGAAAAGAAAAGAAAAGGATCAATTAAAATTCGTTTAAAGTTTGGACGGCGTATCCGTGTGATCATTACAGAGATTACAATCGAAAATTGTTCCTGTCTTCAGAACTCTAATTACTAAAGAAAAAATATCATTTTTAAACGTTTATCTTATAGAATTTATTAAATATAATTTATGAAATAATACCAAGTAAATAATTTATAAATGAAATTGAAATATACTATTAATACTGATGTAGTCGAACAATAGATAATGATGTAAGTATTATTAGATAGAGGACAGTACAACTCACATTAGAGTTATTATAGTCGCAGGGATTCGCCCATAGGCGATTCTCCTGTGAGGAATCGGCGGAGCGTCTCGGACGCTCCATGCCGCGGCTCCGATGTGGCGCCGCTGAAGACTGAGGTGACAACCCACCCACCAGCAGTAACAAGCACACCGCGGCGCAGACGTTGACGTATCCTGTTGATATTAAGAACTGTGAGAATATATTGTTTATAGATGAGGAAAAGACAGGTTTTCAATAAGGTAACGTTTTGAGAACGTGCAAGTATTCTAGAATTACATTTAGGAGGGTTATTTATATTATATCGAATTTATATTAAAATAAAGCGTTATGTCATGTAAATACGAAGTTAGTGGAAAATAACGTTTTATTTATTCTGCTTTTATTTTGTGTTCTAACACTTAGGCCAATAACCTTATCACAGATGCTATTATATGGCTTATATAGCAATATGCATCGTCGAAACATAAAATACCATGACATACAAATGTTATAGCGATGTACCCAGAAAAAAAATTAATGAGGTCAAAGTTAATTTGTTTTTCGTCATTTTACCGTAATAACTGTACAGAAATATTACACGAAGCTGTAACCATGTTCATATTGGGACGTATTATTATCGTCTTCGAATAACGAAACAGTTCGAACCTTAAGCAATACAACCATCACAAAAAGCGTATGTTATGAAAACGTATGTTACGTTTGTAAAAGCGTGAATCTATTGAGTTTACTTTCTATTGCATCTCGTCAATGAAAACGACCAAGAACCACTTGTTCCGTATGCGGGGCGCGCCATGCTATCGATTATGGTAATCATTGAACATCCGATGAATAAATACATCGCGTCCCAGAGGTGGACAGCCTTTGCTAATTGTCCAGTGAACCTAAGTGAATCACTAATGACGTACATTTTAACGGTGGCAGGTAACCGACCGGACATTCTTCCGACATCAAGTATAATGTCGAACTCTAGCTAGTTTAAAATATAAGTTAATTCCGATTTTCTATTTATTATATGGTAGTAAGTTGAATTAGAGATTCTAATCCTACTAAAATAAAAGGCTGAGATCTTGGAATATCAGAAGAGAGAAGATGCCACAACAATAATTAAGTACAAGAGATTTTAGTATCTACTCTGATCAGCAATTCAACTACGTGGCTACTAAGAAGACAAATTCCTCTAACAGACTCATGGCACAGTATAAATTTCCTATATATTATAACTGCGCTCATGTTATACGTTGCAGTGCGACCGTTTAACTATGGTGGAAATCATGACAGATTTCGTATTGACGTGTGGTGATATATTATTTAAATGATTTAGAAACAATTATTTTTCCATATTAATATCTTATTTAAGCTACAAATTACAAGGTGTTATTTATAATGATAAAGTATAGCATAGTTGCGAACTGATTTCCACTGACAACGATTCCCATCAGAGTTACACAATCCTACTTCTGGCTGTGATGATAGCGATAACTTGCATATTTTAATTAAAAGAATTATTAAACAGAAGTTTGTTTTCTTAAGAAACTAAAGAAGAAAAGTAGAAAATTAAAAGAAAAGTAGCCATCCAACGATTAATTCGATTAAGGAAATACCACACACTAACGCTTACGCACGGGGAAATGTAACTGACCTTACTTTCCTCCGTAATTATGTAATGAAGTTGAACCTGTATTAATTAGATAATAAATCCGTCTTTTAGTAGCTACACTTTTCACGGATGGATCGCTTTACTCTGTTTTGACTCAATGTATGAATCACGTGTATTATGTCTGGTATACGGTGACTAACATTTAAAAAAATTACACTATTTTGCTGGGACGTAGGTAGAGCGTTACAATCATTTCACTACAGCATCCTTGAGTTAGTTTCAATGTGAAATCATGTTTTTCACAGTTAATCTGGGAATATACAGTAATCGACACTAGTGTGGCAAATATGATTAAGTATGTACATTACATAAACCGTATAGTGGCGGTGTAGGAATATCCACTGCCATATACCGAACTGATGGTCGTAATAGACGACAGAGGGAGACGAACTAGAAGATGGGCAGCAATGTCTTCCAAATAACAACTAGAAGATGAATATCTGCGGTTGCCAATCCGCCTGCCAAGCGTGGCAACTATGGCAAATACCCCAATTACGAGGCAATTAATGGGAATCCTTTGTTCAGCGATAGACTTTGATAGGTTGTAATGATGATGGAATGATAATATCACATAATACATCATGTGACGACAACATACAAAATTAAAGCACATGTTATTGATCGTTGCTCTATAAGACTTTGCCTGTTCTGTCTACAGTACGTAAATTGTTAAAATTGTTTGCGTGTATTTTTTCCCTGGTAACTCTCGTTAGCCCGTCTTGTGGTGATTTTGCTCTTTTGCCCGGGGCTCAACGCCACCTTAAATAAAATACTATAGTTATAGGGTTCTGTGCCGCTTATTATTTAACTTAGGCCAGTGAACGGATCCCGATTATCTCACGCCCCTCGTTGAAGTTGGATAAGGATATCGATATCATCTATCTCACCTCATCTACGTGAGAAAATCACAACCGTTCGCATAAATTAATCACGGCTATCAGAGGGATGAAACGCGGCGACTTAACTAGACGTAATTTAGTCGTAGAGTTTGTATCGTCTAATTGACACAATAACAACGCTGTTACAGTTGAAACACAAAAGGCGACCGCAAAGGTGGAGTCGGGCAATAACGATCATGTCAAAAGGAAGGTCCGACACACAACACGCGTTAAACACACGATCATAACATTTTATTAGTGCGCCGGTCAAAAGCAAGCAACTGCGAGACCGCCGTCAAAAGTTCAACTAAAAAAAAAAAACAGGTCAGCTCGTAAAAAGCTGTAGAGTCACCATGAGTCGCGCAACAATTTCTTTATTCTTTAAGGAGTTAAACGTCATTCAAAACTGGAATAAAATATCTATTTAAGACTTAATAATAGCACATTGTTTCATTTTTCAAAAGCCAATGACGTATCCATATAAAACAAATACCGTATCAGCAAAAACGGGGCATTAATTCAATTTAATGGGACTAAAACTAATTTATAATCAAAGATCGACTCTCCATTTCATAAAGCATCGTACATAAAAGATCGGTAATTACAATCTTTACAAAAACTATAATATGGACAAAGTGGAGACTCGATCGAATTCCTTAGCCCATTGAAGATCTGACCGGGCGACCATAAAAACCGTAGATACCTACACGTAGGTAATACACAGGTTATAAGGGGGCATAAAAAGTAGGGACCGCGTCGGAGGTCGATCCGACTACCCGAGAAACAAAGAATTCGTTTATTTTTTAACAGCTCGCTCGTACACAAAAGGAGGCTGCGCGCCACGAAAAACAACCCAAACGAGAGCACCTTGTTAACCTTTTTAAAAAGAAATCGCGCGGCCGCTAACTAGAATTTCGGCTCGAAAACCAAGAAAAGTTCGCTCCGTTCAATGTTCGGCGCCTGCGCAATCATTATGTAAATTTTGAATATGAACGGATAAAAGAGTTTAGAAGGAATCGAATTGATGCAGTTGATATAAAATAAGGAAATATTATACTATTAATGAATATTAAGGAAATCTTTCACTATTAATGAAATGATTCCGATTAGTACGACGTAAACATTATCGATAATTTAATCTTAATAAACCTTGACTTGTTTTATTAATATTTTATAACCGGGTAACAACCGGAGGTTCTTAAAATTTGAGTGCACATAATAAGGGCGACTATCGTGCTGATACGTGAATAGAGGCAAGTATAACAAGCCATGTGGTGCTACATTCTTAATTTACCGAAAATTACTTTAAATGATAATATCATTTTGACATCAATCGACAGGTGATGCCGTATGCTTTAAAATTACTGAAACATGATGTGCAAATTTTCCTCAAATTATATTTAATGAGATAATAAGAGATATTATACTTACAATAATAACGGTTTGAGGTCATATTTTAGGACATGAAAGTATTCTGATATGGAGAAGCAAACAACTTCGAGAAAAGCGTTATAAAGTTTAAATAAAGACTTATAATCTTTTTATATAATGACATGATACTGGAATTATAATTTCCAGCTCACTGAATTAACTGTTAATAATTGACTGTACTCGACAATTCGTCTTTGAGACAAACATCTTGTTATGTGAAAATGTTGCTAATAGGAGAGAGGACAGCGATCCTTACAACTCAAGCATACTTCAAATAACTGAGAAACATACCACTTGACAATTAAGGTAGTCTATTTTTATGTTAATAATTTCCTGAAGGCACGATTCTAGTTCGAATAAACAACACTGTGAGAAAAATTCACAAATATTCGCGTAATAGGGGAAATATAATATTTATAGCTTATAAATAAACATTTTTATATAACGACCTTTACGGCCAAATAAGTGACGACAATGTTTGTGTGAGCTAGCGCCGTGATAGATTTTCCTCAGTTTATACTTAATTATTATAATTAGAGCGATTAAATTAGGACAGCTTTTTCTAATAAAGGATACAACACCCACACTTGAAACACTAAGGGTTGTAAGCTCCGAAAAAATGATTAGCAATTAAACTAAACACGATTTAACTTAGGAACAGCGGGGATATTTTTCTAAATAAACCGCTATAAACGTATACGTTCAATAAACTTTGTCAAAGTTGTTCATTATAGACAGCAAAGTTATTTAAAACGACAATAATGGGTATATAAATAACATAACTAGTCTACATTTCATTCACAGATCGCTCATAAGCAGAATTAATTGTTGATCGTTATCGGTTGTAAAATTGTATACTAATTTTATGTAATTGACCTTAAAATGCAAACGACTTCAATATCTCGGTACGGAGCTACA
>DWHP01000463.1:0-19934 GCA_018247895.1 Parnassius honrathi
TGCGGTGGTCTTGTTCTTCAAGAAAGGTGACAACGCCCTCTTGAAGAACTACAGACCGATATCCCTTCTGAGCCGCGGCTACGTGCTGTTTTCGAGAATAATTACGAATCGTCTCGCACGCAGACTCGACGACTTCCAGCCCCCCGAACAAGCCGGTTTCCGAAAGGACTTTAGTACCATAGACCACATACATACCCTTCGGCAAATTGTACAGAAGTCCGAAAAGTACAATCTGCCACTTTGCTTAGCGTATGTGTACTATGAAAAAGCCTTTGCTTACGTCGAAATTTGGGCGGTGGTGGTGCACTTCTGCTCCACGCCTCCGGACTAGTGCCACCATGGAGGACGGAATTGAAGAGCTTTTGAAGGACTTTAAGTACCGGTGTTCCACCCGCTTACAGAAGCTCCGCTGTAATTCCATCCTCGCCGGGTACCTTGCCATTTTTACGGCGCTGGAGAGTTATTTTAGTTTCGCTCAGACTAACGTCCCAGATATCTTCGGAATAGTGTCGGATAAGACTTGATCTTGGATCATTACTCACACTTGCGTGTGGCCCCAACGATGATGAGTACAGCTGCCCATAGAACCTCTCAATCTCACTCAAAATCTCAGGTGTCTCGGAAACAATGCTGCTACACTCAGTCTTCAGCTTTGACAGTTGGCTCTTTCTGACAGACAGATCTCTGGCAAAGACTTTAGAGCCCTGGTTCCGCTCAATCGCTTCTACAATACGAGCTGTATTGACGTTGCGTAAGTCCTGCCGCATGCATTTGGAGATCTATCTGTTCAGTTGCCTGTATGCTGTCAAATATGCTGAGATTCTTAGCACCCCCTGCCCTGCAGTTACCATGGTCGCCACTGTAGCCAGGAATAGCGTGGCCGCCGGGGACTGGGGGCCGTTTGTTTGTGGCATTGCTCATGGGGGGATGTTTGCCATAGTTGCCACGCTCGGCGATCGGGTTGGCAACCGCAGTTTTTTTAGTTATTATCAGGAAGATGCTGTTGCCCCTCTCCCGCCTGTCTCCCTCTGTTGCCTCTTACGGTACCCACGGGAAGCTACGCGGTTAAATGCACATTTAGAAAAAGTGAAACAACGTCAAAAATAATAGCGAATTTGTCTGAAGAAGAGAAACGTATAAAAAGGTAAAATGGCGCGAAGAAAATAAAAAAGAAGCTTAAAAAAGTTGAAAAAACGCAAAAAGAGAAAAAAGAAAAATTAAAACAAAGAAGAGAGTATCGGCTTGCCTTACAAAACAATATGCTTAAAAATGAGAACATATAACTGACAACAAAATTAAATAATCTCGCCAGAAAAATAGTCCGTCTTAAAAAGAAACTTTACCGGTCCAAAAACAAAATTCAACACCCGGAAGACCAGCTAAATAGTAAAAATTCTCCTTTGTGCTTTGATGTACAAATAGTGAGTGCCCAAGAAAATGTTACAACTCTAATCAGTAAAACAAATTATTTTGTTAATTCTTTAAATCCCACAATCCAAAATGATGACAGGAACAGGAATGGATAGAAGAAAAGGAGAAAATATTTGAACTCAATGTTTTATCAGATTCTTTGCAATCGGAATACAGCAAAACCAAAAAAAAATGAAAAGAAAATTTAAGAGTATTGTAGATAATGAAATTACATAAAAATATAAAGTTAAAACAAATCTGTCTCGAAAGTTAGGTCTGAAAGGTAGGGTTAAAATATTTAAACGGTCTCGGAAATCACCACCAAAAGAATATAAACAATAAAAATATTAAAAACTTTTTTGCGCGATGACGTAAGCTCCACTGCTGGGAAAAAGAGAAAAAAGCTTTAAGAAACTAAAACTGCAGAAACGATATTCAAATGATACTTTAGATTAAGACAATCCGTACACAAAAAATATAAACTTGAAGGAGGCAAGGCCTCTCAAACGACATTTGGCCGACATAAGCCATTTTATGATATTCTTAAATTTGTATGTATTCAGAGTGTGAATATTGCAAAGAAAAAATGCTCTTAATGAACACTGATATTAACAATAAAGAAGTTACTTCCTGGTACAAATGGGTCTTAAAATCACATGAATACAAACGCCAGCCTGAGTCCTCAATATGTACCTGTGTTATTTAATATTTATTATATAGGTTACTCAATAATATACACGTATGAATACTACGTGTGGGGTTTGTGGTTAGGTGGCTGCGATTAATATCGAACCACTTTACGGATCACATACATCGACCACACCCCACATTAATTGGTGACCCAGACGTGATCTGAACACGCAACCAACAACCTTCGGAAACTTCAAGCTTCATCATCATCATAGAGTACTCCACCCATTAGCTCCCGAGCAGATATCGTCTGCAGTCTTCATATCCTGCAAGCCAGCTAGCTTCACAAGGTTCATCGCAGCACTAGAATAATAATGCTTCCTGTTCCTTCAAGCTACTCTCTGCGCTATACAGTGTTCGGCACGGCTCTGAGCCTTACTGCTCGCCTCTGCTTCACGGCACTCTCGCAGATTACTTCTTCACGACTCACCGCAGACTACAAGGCAATCTACTGGCACTTACACATTCGTCGGAAACGAGGCTGCGCTATCGACCTCCGGTCTGGGCAGGGGGGTGATGTGGTGCCGCAAGCGAAACATACCGCAGCCTAAATCGCGCTATCAAAAATTTCGAATCATAAACAGTATATATAGAACATCTCCGGACTATCACACGGAGCGTAGGCCACTCCCCGGTCGGAACACCTTGCCCGGTGGGAGAAAAAGTTATCACAAAAAAATACGCAAAAGATCTGATCTCGGGATCAATAGAAACTACAAAAAGAGTTTATAAAAGAACTTTATACTTTTAAAAGAAATTATTATAATGTGGGATTCCAAGAATCAGTTTTCAAAATGTGCAAAAAATGGTCAAAAAAGACGAAATAGTGATTATTTGTGATTTTTCAGAGAATTATGATGCAAGATGTCAGAGGAAATCCAAGCCGCACAAACTGGAGCTTGTAAAAATAGCTCAGACGTGGTACTTCACTGCTGGCCATATGAGGACGCTCAAGGTCGCTCAGCGAGCTATGAAGAGGGCTATGCTTGGGGTTTCTCTGCGTGATATACTTAGAAATGAGGATATCCGCAGTAGAACCAGAGTGACCGGCATTGCCCAACGGATTAGTAAGTCGAAATGGCAATGGGCTGGCCGACAAACTGATTGCAGTTTGGCGAGAGAATATTAAAAATAATGTACTTACCTTTGTATGAATAAATAAATTAAAAAAAAAACCGATGCGCCCCAAACCGGTTTCATTATGAAGGCAATAACGTGAATATGGCTTTGAACCACTAAAACAATGCCTTAGACACTATATATTAAAAAAAAACACTAACAACATTTCGTTTTCTTACAAGAAATAAACAAAATGTATTTATTTTTTGCGTAAGTAGCACGCGCCGGATACGCTACTGTGTTATAGAACTTTAATTTCTTTTTATATGAGGGGGCAAACGAGCATGCGGCTCACCTGAGAGTAAGTGACTACCACCGCCCACAACTGCAACACCAGGGGAATTGCAGGTGCGTTACTGGTCTCTTAAAAAAGAATAGGCTGTTCTTTTGAAGGTCCTAAGACGTATCGGTCCGGAAAAATAGCTGATACTAGTCGATTCTTCAAGGAAGTTGTGCGAGAAAGAATTCTTCTTGTAAATCGTATGGTAGTCGACCTCCGATCATCCGAGTGGTAAGGATAGTATCACAAATTCTGTCGCGATGCACGATTTTAAAATTGAGCGGGTGAAATTGGTCCGAGCAACTTCTCTAAGCATTGGCCGTAGTAAATACGATAGAATATGAAAAGAGATGTAATATCTCTTCGCAGCACCAGTAAGTCAAGCCGATCTGAAAATGCTCGCTCGCCGAAGATTCGCACTACTTTGCGCTGGATGCGATCAAACGGAAGGAGCTGGCACTGGTAAGCTCCATCCCAGAGATGGGAACTGTATTGTATGTGAGGCCGGACCTGGGCCTTGTACAGTTGTAGGCGATGTGCCGGCATCACATACTGTCCCCTGTCCCGCTCTGATGAGCACGCCAAGCTTTTCAGAGGCAAATTTGGCCTTCTCTTCTAAGTGACCATGAAGCTCCACGTCATTCGATATGTTGACGCTGAGGACTCCAATACTGGCTGAGGTAACAAGAGGAATGCCCTGAAGCTGAGCAGATACGACAAATGGGTTCTTTTTCGCGGTAAACACGCAAACTTGTTTCTTTGATAGATTAAACTGGACTAGATTTAGTCGCCCCGAATCCGAGACTTTGTTCAACAATGTCTAGACTTCAGACACAAGTTTGTTCCGGTACTCAGTGACGATTTCCCGAGAAATACTGGCTCGGCCGATGTATAAAGCATCACTAGTGCTGTCATCCGCGTAGCAATAAATGTTACCGGTTTGCAGCATAACGTTGATATGCAGAAGAAACAGCGTTGGTGATAGCACGCAGCCTTGTGGAACAACACCGTTAATAGGCTTGTAATCGGAGCATGCGCCGTCTACTACTACTTTGATGCTCCGATCACCCAGAAAACTGGTGATCCGATTGTACAATGTCTCAGGAAGCCCATCGGAAGGAAGCTTCGAGATAAGCGCTTTGTGCCAAACCCGACCGAAGGCCTATATGTTCAAACTAAATACCAAAGCCTCCCCATTGGACTCGATCCCCTGCGCCCATCGGTGTGTTAGATAAATAAGAATATCATCAGCTGAGCGATCCCGACAGAAGCCGCGGTGACGTATCAGCTGGTGCTCCTCAAGGTACATCATGAAGCTGGCTGTTACTAATGGACCCTATTATTTTGGAGAACAAGGAGGTTATGGCGATAGGTACTTGGACGGATCAGAGCGATTATCATTTTTAGATTTCACCGGTGCCAACTCTGGAGCACACGTCCTCAGCAGAAGTTGGGGGATTCCGTCAGGCCCGCTCGAGTTGTGGATATCCGGGCAGAGGAATACTTTACGTGCTGAGCACTGTGAATCGCACATCAGTTATAAAACACTCACACCCCGGGACAGTCGGCTGTATGTTCCCCCCGTCATCGAGAATCGGGTTTCACGTAAAAAGAGATCGTAAAAGATCGGCTTTCTCTTTTACGGCGTGAGACAGTGAGTTGTCCTCCCTGTGCAGAGATGGTAGTGATGGCTTACAGAAATTCGTTTGGACAGCCTTATCGAGAGACCAATTCTGCCAATGTGCTCATACCTTGCCTTGGCAATAACTCTTTTGAAGGACCTAGGGGCGAAGTTATACTTCTTTTTCAGATTGCTAGTGTTTACATCCCGAGCCGCTGAAACTTCAGCCCAGGCCTGATAATATTCCTGCTTATTGCGAAATGCAGTCTTACAGGAGCGATCAAGGTTGAGATCTGCCTCCGATGGGTATCACAGATGATGGAATAAATAGTTTCGTTCTCTGTAGCACCATATCAATGACAGTCAGCAACAGCGCTAGGATCACCCGGCGAGAAACAAACCCACCCGCATGGATAGGATGCGAAGAAAGATCGCATTTCGTCCCAATCCGCCGACTTGTAATGCCAAACACGGCGGCAGCGTGCAGAACGCAGCCGCGAAGAGAGCGTGAGTGGCACTGTTTCTAAGAGGAATGGAACCACCCAAGGTTCTCGGGTTACATAAGAGAAAAAAGTAGAATTCTTATTATAATATATTTGTAAATTAAAAATAGCTGGTGATTCCTTAAATTGTGTTTTTTGTATTTTTTATGCTTAATTTTTTATGAATATATTAACATGATCAATGTAATATTAGGGTGACTTCACATTCAGCGGAATGGGTGACAAGACACACAGCACAGACTTCAGTAGCGGCAAGTCAGACAGTAAGTATTATACCGTATCACTTTTGAGAATTCTTAGCGTATGATCTTAGCTAAAGCTCGACACCCTGGACGTTTAGCTAGACGTTTGATGTTGTAATTTTTACTTTTTGTCCCCCAATCTAATTTAATTTACAATATGTTAAGCGTACAGTTACTACGTGTTCATAAAAATGAGAAAGACATCCTGGTCCATAAATGAATTAATAAAGACAAATATTTTGTTCACCTGTATAAAATGCAAACTAGTTAAGAGATAAACTACAAGGTTTAATACCAATTAACACACGTTAAACTTTTTTTATATCTCCAATATGAATATTATGGATGTGCATAATATTTGCATTCAATGTAATACTATTCTTATTGTTTAAATATTAATAAACAATAATTATTGTAGCCCGCCACGTTAACATAACACACAAAATAGTATAAAGAGTGGTTGGTATAATTTGGTTTTATGCGCGCAGTGCGGACGGACCTCTGCAGTAAGTATCGCGAGCCTTGCCAAAGAGTGACAGGCTGATGTCTTCTCTTGTATTGGAGCGAGAGGAGAGTAGATGCAGCATTGTAATATTGCTTCACTTATGCAAATTAACATAATACATATGTTTTGCACTTTTAAAGTTTATATTAATTTTACATAAAAAAATTACGGCAGTGGCAATTTTGTTAAAGTTGTTAAATATATGCGTTGTTGCTAGGTACTCGTACTAGCTTCAAAATTAAGTACAAATTGGCGTAAAAGACATATGAGATAAATATATTCCAAAATAAAACATTAATTTAAAGAATAGATTAATTTTATTCCATTAGTCGTATCCTTAGTTACCATATTAATAAATTAAAAAAAAACTAGAGATTTGTCACTTTTTGAAGCTTTATGTCCTGACATCCTCGTGTACTGATTCAGAATTCCGATGGCTTTAAGCACGAGATAGAAAATTGTTCCCATTGCTGAGAAAATCCACAATGGGGTGGATTATATTAATTATAAACTTATAGAAACTGTCTGTACTTACTGCTGGCCGTATGAGAAAGCTCAAAGTCGCTCAGCGAGCTGTAGAGAGGGCTATTCTCGGAGTTTCTCTGCGTAATAAACTTAGGAATAAGGATATCCGCAGTAGAACCAGAGTAACCAACATAGCCTAACGGATTAGTAAGCTGAAGTGGCAATGGGCCGGCCATATAGCTCGAAGAACCGATAACTGATGGGGAAGAAAGGTTCTCGAGAGACAGCCTCGCACCGGTAGGCGTAGTGTGGGGCGACCCCCCACTAGATGGAGTGCCGACCTGGTAAAGACATGCAGGAAGTCGATGGATGCAGGTGGCTCAGGACCGTGCTTTGTGGCATTACTTGGGCATTTATTATATTGGGCATTACTTGGGCCTATGTTTAGCAGTGGACTTGTTGAAGGGCTGTAATGATGATGATGAAATAGAAGTTTTGGAACAAGAAAAGAGATTTCTTTATTAGTAAATACATAGCTGTTTCGGGAGTTTTGTGAAAACCACTACCTACATGAAAAGCTTTTGAGTTAATCATTATTTGTAAATTTTGTGATTTATATAAAATAATAATACGATATGAAAAACACCAAAATATTTTTTTTTAAATTAACAACTAGTTAAAGAGCCCTGATAGCTCAGGGCTAAGTGCTCGCTGTAAGTTTCACTGTACGACAGCAACCCTGGTTCGATCCCCGCCGTTCCGGCACAAGTAAAATTGCTAATTGCAATTTTAAGTGCTGATTTATCACGTGCTCGGCGGTGAAGGAAAATGTTGTGAGGAAACCAGCATGTCTGAGAAATAAGAAAAAAATATTTCTACGACAAGTGAACTCCACCAACGCGCATTGGGGCAACGCTTAGACCATTAGTCTAAGGGGCAGCGTGGTGGACATTCCCTTGTCTTAAACTCAGAAATGAGAGGAGGCCTGTGCCCAGCATTGAAACGTAAATAGGCTGTAGTTGTGTGTTTTTTTTCTCGTAGCAGCAGTTAAATTCATGGTATAATATCCTCCAGACCGAACTTCGGCCACAGCGGCCTGCCTCAACGGAGGCTAGCCATCGGCGCAGGACAGGATTACAGTGACCAAGTGTATGCCCAAGCTAAGGTGCACTCTCTATGTCCTCACTCTCATAATCTGATGTGACGGTATACCGACACGATCGGAGAGAGATCAGGCGCAGGACCAACGGCTTTATGTGCTTTCCGAGGCACGGGGATGAGACACCGCCAACCTCCTGACTCCGGGCAGTTACAGAGAATTTCTTGACGAAAAACTCAATAATCGATTTTTTGGCCCGACCTGGGATTCGAACCCGGGACCTCATGATCAGCAGTCGCACTACTACAACCACTAGACTAACGAGACAGTCAGTTGTAGCACGAATGGGTCGGCTCGACCGGGGAAGGACCACGCTCTCACAGAATACCAGTGTAAAATAGTAGCTTAATGCTGCTGTCTTTCGTATGGTGAGTGTAGAGAACCGGAGACCCTTTTTACTGGTTATTTACTTATCCTACTAAATCAAGGTAAATAAGCCTCTTAGCCCTATATAAATAGCGCAAGTCTGATCATGCATGGAGTAGTAACAGCAGTACTCCATGCATGATCAGACTTGCGCTATTTATATAGGTTAAGAAGCTGTCTCAGCATGAATCGCCGTCGTGCCATTGTACGAACATCAAGTTTTCTTCTTGCAACGTCGACCCTAGACGGAACAACCATCAAGCTTAGATCTCAATACCTAACAAATAAAGGCGGTCGGTGTACTTAAAAGATGCACTCCGAAAAGAGGGAATCAGGGTGAGCAGACTCCGTTTTACAATGAATGGACACGTTTGGGGTTATAAGGCGTTGAACCTCACTATATCAACATGTCATCATCATCATTACAGCCCTTCACAAGTCCACTGCTAAACATAAGCATCCCCCAAGAAACGCTACAAAGCACGGTTCTGAGCCACCTATATCTATCGACTTCTTGCATGTCTTACCAGGTCATCACTCCATCTAGTAGGGGGCTGCCTTACACTTACACTACTCGAGAACCTTTCCTCCCCATCGGATGTCGTTTCTGTCAAAGTGTAAGAAACTTAAAAAAAACTTTTGTTATTTTTAACTAACGTTACTTCTTTATTTTTGTTTCTGCAATATAACTTTAAAACACTGGCCACCTCGCTTGCTGAGAATTCCGGCTTAAAACTGTCAAAACGGCAAATATAACAGTAGTAGAAGTGATATATAACTTATTGAAGTGGAGTCAAATAAGATTAGCGCTGATTAATTTAATTGGTGAACATGTCTAGAAATAAATAAATAAATTTATTATATACATATTTTGTTGCTTCTTTGTTTATTTTAGAAAAAGTGATAAAGCAAAAGTACATAGATAAAAACTACTAATAAAATTGAAGTGAGTTAGTAAGTTCTAAGCTAGGGCACAGCTGTGCCGAACGACTTAGTAAAATAGCGGGGTGTCTGTTTTGCTTATTTGGGCATACGTCCAAAATTTTTATACGTGAATTATTAATGCGGTGGATTACGCGAAGTGTTTTAATGTTTCGTATAGATATGTCACTTCCGATGCCGAAATAATACAAATTTTGTACACGATAATATTTAATTTATCGATTAAACTGAATATAAAAAATTACCTGTGGCGGAGGCGTAAGAGAATTCATAATCCTATTTCGTCTCGCGGGTAAGAGGCGACTGTGCGAAATGCTAGGCATATGGTTTTCGATTTATGGCAGTATAGCCATCTGATTTTCTTCGGAACTAAAATAAAGAGAGTAGCGTCAAAGGTGCGGGACTTCTAGTACTACTAGCGTGAAACCGCTTACCAAAAGTGAATATTTTATTTCTTACACCGAATGCTGAACTTTTAGCTAGCGCTTAGGCCCTATGTAACCTGGATTTTACCGGACTGCCTCAGAAGATGAGGTATATTTTCGAGGGTTTGTGTATGTAAATATGTGAGTCTGTTTCTTAGTGGTCTTCCTTAGCCTATTGTTATTGTGTTGTCGCCAAATACGTCATTATTTTTAAACTAGCTGTGCCCATGTGTCCGTGATTTCAACATGCAAACATGAATCATGTTCGTATTCTACTAATATTATAAAGACACGAAAATATTTTATCAGTATAATTTATTAAATAACTCCAAGATTGTGTCAGAAGTTAGAATTATATTAGAATAATTTGGTAAATGTTGAAAGAAAAGCCCTTGACCGATTAATAATTTAATTAAGTAATCAATCATTACAAAGTTTCAAACGTAATGCAAGCATTTTGATAAATGTTACTTTTATCAAGTAATAAATTATGTGAAAAATTTATTACTTTACGTAAAGTAAGTTACAAAAATATTAAATATACATTATAGGACATTTACTATTATTGTTGTAACAATTTCAGAAAGGGAACGGTTTCTCCGTATCGTCAAAATATAATATTGTACTGTTAATATATTTGGTGTATTTATCTTTACCCGCAGCTTCACTCGCGGGGGTTTTAAAATTTAACATAGGAACATCATCAATGATTCTTGCAAACATTTGCGAATTGGATATCTGGTGGAGTACCTCGATGTCTCTCTTAACTGATTTTTTTCAAGACTGACGAAGATGATTGAAATTTGGTATATAACATGCTACAAAACACTTCTGTGTTCTTGTATCATATTATATATCATATAATATGCTACACAGATCTGAGTTTTTTAGAATTGCGTTATGCGTAAATAGAATTTATCTTTTGTGTGTAAAAACTATGTATGCCTATATCAGGCATGTATCCTTATCCTAAGAGTGAATTATCTTGAAATCAGAACTATGTTGTTCATTTTTCTTATATCGTTCATTTTTCTTATGGCTACTACACCTACGCTTTGCGGATTCAAAATGCCCCCGTTCGACGGGACTTCTTCCTGGTCGGCCTATAAAATTCAATTCTAAGCTGTTATGAAGGCAAATGGTTGGAATAAAAGTCAGGCCGTGACTGCTCTCACACTGGGACTGCGCGATCAGGCCTTAACTGTTCTGGAAGCTCTCAGTAAGAAAGTCACTTTCGAGCAGCTCCTTGAGGCACTGTAGGCGAAATTTAGCGACGCTCACCTGGAACATATCATTCATGCGCAGCTTAAAGATCGCGTGCAAGGCATCAATGAAAACCTGCAGCAGTGGGCCCTTGAGGTGGAGAAGGTGGTTCGAAAAACAAACCGGTCTATACCTGCGCTCATTGACGGAAACCTGGTGTAGACATTCATCGATGGCAATCACGTTCTTGTAGTCAGAGCTGCTGTGAGGCTCAGGCACAACGAGACGCTTAAGTACGTCTTGTATCATGCACTGAAGGTGGAAGCCTTGTGGCAGAATCATCCTTCCCTTCGCATCAGAGAGTTTGCACCAGTTACATTTCGAGACCGCAGTAAAGGATACAGCCTTAGGTGCTATAGCTGTGGGGAAAGAGGCCATCTTCGATCCAGCTGCCCTAAGCAAACTGTATAAAGGGAAAATGATCGATCTCGAGAGGGCGGTGTAGCTAATAGCACCACCCAGCAGTAGCAGCGAAACGAGTAAAAGCCAGAACCGCGTGGCGGGTGCTGGCTGATGTAAAAAAGCTTCAAGGATTTCGATCTCACAAACCCATGATGGAAATATCCTAATCATCAAGGGCGAGGTCAACGGAACGCCGTGTAAACTGATCATAGACACAGGAACCTCTCGCTCGGTTGTCAGTTCCCAACTTATAAGTCAATTCCTTGGGGACTCCGCATACAACAGAGAACGCATTAATTTGGTACCAGCCATCGGTTAGCGTATACCCATCCGTGGAGATAAGGAGATGGAGGTGAAGCTAGGCAGCATAATCTACCTGCATAATGTCATCGTGGCTGATATAATGGACGACTGCATCCTGGGCCTAGATTTTATGAGGAATAATTGTTGTGAGATCGATGTTAAGCAAGGTGTTGTGAAATGTAGACAGGAGGAAATTTTTGGGAAAAGGGCGTTACCAAGGAACGTGTACAGTCTTAAGAAGATTGTTCTTCCGCCAAGATCGGAAACGATTGCGCCGGTTAGTCTTCCTCGGAATCTTGGGCAAGCTCACCGTTGTGTAGTCTTGAAAAGGGTAGACAATGACCTTCTATGAAAAGTGGTTTAAACCTTCGTCGTAACCACTGACATCTCATAAGTATGTGTGGTGAACATGTGATCAAGAACAGATTATAGAAAAAGGCGCACTAGTTGGTACTTGTGAGGAAGTGGATTGGTTGGGTCGGTGCAAATGTCTATCGAGGGGGACCCCTATCAAGAATGAGAAACGAGAGTGACCACACTTTTAGAAGATTGTCGCAGCGTTCTCTCTCCGAATGAAATGGTCACGGGGAAGAAGTTGTTACTCATGTATGTCGAACGATGCTGAAATAGGGAAGACTAGCTTAGTTCAACATAAAATAAACACAGAGGGAGAATTGCCTATCCGTCAGCGGCCAAGAAGATTGCCGGTAACACGTGAAAAGGCAGTGGAAACCATGATTGAGGGAATGACAAAGGGTGGTATTTTTGAACCTTCATCTAGTCCATGGTATTTACCTGTGGTGCTGGTAAAAAAGAAAGACGGCAACAAGTGGTTTGGTGCTGACTGCCGTCGTCTGAAAGACGTCATGAAGAAGGACAGCTATGCCCTGCTAAGAATTGACGATACGCTGGACATGCTTACGGAAGTAATGTATTTTAGCACGCTGGACCTGAAAAGTGGCTACTGGCAAAATTAAATTGACCTTAAGGACAAGGAAAAAACTGCATTTTCGTAAGAAAAGGTCTGTGGCAATTTAAGGTTGCCGTTTGGATTGTGCAATGCTTCGACAATGTTTGAAAGGTTGATGGAACTTATACTTACCGGGCTAATTGTCGATGCCTGTCCGATCTACTTGAATAACATCATCATAGTACGCCGTACGTTTGAGGAATAACTTCAAATCCTGGAACACGTGCTCTTGAAGATCCAGAGTGCCAACCTTAAGTTGAGTCCGAAGAAATGTTCACTACTCTAACGGCAAATTAGCTTTTTGGAGTATGTAGTATCATAAGAAGGTATTTGCACGGATCCAGAAAAAACCACCACTGTCAAAGATTGGACGGTTACAAAAGAAAAGACGCAGGTTAGAGCATTTTTGGGTTTGTGCTTCTATTATCGGATATTTGTGAAGAACTTTGCAGATATAGGCAAACATCTGCACAAGCTAACCTAGGAGAAGCGACGCTCTGCTGGGATAAAAATTGCGATATCGCATTCCAAGAGCTCATGAACCGTCTGTGTAAAACGCCAATTTTCGGGTACCCTGATGCGGGCAAGGCATTTATAGTTGACACAGATGCAAATGATATAGGACTTGGCGGTGTGTTGTCTCAACGGAATTGTGATCAAGAGATTATGATAGCTTTCTTCATCAAGTCGTTATCAAAGCCGGAAAGGAACTATTGCGTCACAAGACGGAAATTGCTTGCTGTGGTAAAGTCGTTGCAGCATTTTAGCAAATATCTTCTTGGGCGGAAATTTCATTTATGAACTGAACATGCTGCACTGAAATGGCTATTGCATTTCAAAAATGCAGATGTACAAGTTGCGAGATGGATTGAAATACTGCACGGACACGACTTTGTGATCTAACATCGCAGCGGGAAATCTCATGGCAACGCATATGCATTGTCAAGGAGACCTTGTCCTGAAGATTGCAAGCATTGTACAAGGCAAAAGGGTAAGGAAGTATTATCTTTGAGGATGCTCAGGACTGACCACCTCGGCCAAGAGTGAAAGAACAGCTTACAACATGCACAGCAGGAAAATTTGGACATCAAGCCGATTCTGGAATGCATAAAAGCCAGTGCACCCAAGCCCAAGTGGAGCAACGTCTGAGCGATGAGTTCGATCATGAAAAGCTCTTGGGCCCAATGGGACAGCTTGCTGCTTCAAAATAGAGTTCTGTGCCGTAAAGCTAAAGCACCGGATGTTCTACAGCTGTACCATAATGATTGCTCAGGAGGTCATCTGGAAGTTAAACGAACTCTACTGAAGATTCGAGAACGGTTTTACCGGGTCCACTGTCGAAACGATGTCGAGGATCATCGAACGTTGAACTGGTGTCGCAAATGTACAAGTTATGCAGCTGTAAAGGGATCGCAGACTCGTAGTGAAGGTGCATGGAAATTATACAATGTTGGTACACCATGGGAGAGAATAGCCATTGACGTGGCCGGGCCGCTTCCGGAAAGTGGTAACAAGTAGTTCATGATTGTGATGAATTACTTCCTAAGTGGTCAGAAGTCTTGGCCATTCCAAATCAAGAAACTTCAACAGTTGCAGATAAACTAGTTCAAGTCTTCTGTCATTTCGGAGTACCTTTAGAGATTCACAGCGATCAAGGAAAGAATTTTTAGTCTCAAATATTCCAGGAAACTTGCCGAGTTATGGGTACTCATAAAACAAGAACGACTTCTTATCATCCGTAATCTGACCGAATGGCAGAACGATTTAATTAGACATTGGAGAGGTACCTAGCAAAAGTTGTAGACAATCGGCAACGAGATTGGGACAAGCACATACAACCGTTTTTGTTGTCATATCGAAGTGCTGTTCACGAGAGTACATCAATGACAGCAGCTTTCGCAAACTTTTGAAGAGAATAACGACTGCCTGCAGATCAAATCAAGGGATACCACCTGATACCCCACGCAGTGTAACCGATTATGCAAATGACTTGCGGAACAAAATGAATGACATTTAAGAGCATGTCAGACAATCGGGCCAGCAATCGTCTGAAAAGATGAAAACACGGTATGACCGCAAAATGAACAACAGAGGGTTCGACGAAGGTTCATTAGTGTGGTTGTACGATCCAGTCCGCAGCAAATGGAAATCTCCTAAGTTTCAAACTAAATGGGACGGCCCGTACCGGAATGTGACCAGGATCAACGACATAACTCACCGGATACAGAAAGGCCCAAGAGGTGCTCCTAAGATCGTCCACGTGGACCAACTGGCGCGTTATTATGGGGCCGATAATGCTCGGGCCGAGCGTGTCTTAGGAGGGGGTAGTGTTGCGCGCTACAATTGATGGCACTAGCGCCATCTGATATCAAGTATCAGAAATGGGAGTGTCAAGATTTTTCTGGAACTCTCCCAACAGCAAGAATTAGGCTTTCTGGAAAGGTTCACACTCGAATATTATGCACTTCGTCGGTCGGGATCGGTCGGGATCTGGAACATTCAGGATGTTTTGGTCGAATGGCCCTATTTAAAGCCGTTGAAAACCGCTGATTCAAGCGAAGTTTCGGAGTGAAAAAAAAGTGAACTAAAGTGATCAGTGCGATTAATTATTAGTGTGTTTTAAGTTTTAATTGGTGTTCGCCAATTTAAGTGTCAATTTTGGTAATTCAATAGGCAGGTTTTATTGTCACGAACCCTAAGCTCGATCGATAATATGTGTTTGTGACGTGAAAGTGTTGGGTTGCGTTCTATACAACGTCTGTGAATGTAGTAAAATGTAATAGCTGTAAAATTGTCATAAGTGAAGCTTAGACATTTGTTCATAATAAAGTAGATGTGAAGAAAGCATAGTTCACCTGTGTGCAACTACATTTTCTCTTGAAGAGATTGCGGCTGGAAGAGATTGTGGCTGCAAAAAATTGCTCTATCAATCAGTGCAAACTTCAGGAAAAAAGATAAAGAGAAAGGGCAAAGCAGATGGAAAAATACAACGGAATGTCGAGGACATTATCTCCCTTATCAAGTGTACATCAGCAGAACTTATCCCTATATTTGTAGCCCGAACGCTACGAAAACTACCACCGGTTACATTTGACCATGTCGATGTAACGAGATTATTGAAAGACATAATTATCCTAAAAGATCAGGTTCAAGTTATAACATAGCAGTAAGCTACGGTTCAGGTTATTAACAAATTAATAATGGAGATCGATAATATAAAACAAGTGTCGCTGTTAAATAATTACCAATTTAAACATTCCTTAAACAAGAAAAGAGGCACGAGTAATTTAGCACATTACGATAACCCTGATTCGGATAGCGGGCTATTTTGTTTTATATTTATAAACTTGGAGGTAGAAAAAACGGCTACTTCAAATCAAACGGCATTTACAATAGCTGAGAATAATACAGTTACTCTGCGTGACTTACAACGTCAGCTGGATGCATCGCACACGAAAATCAGCATGCAATTATAAATGCACCTGACCCTGTCAAGCAACCAACAGCAACTGAAGCAAACATAATAGACAAGGGCGAGCACGTGGAGACCTCTACGAGTGCCGCGGTTTCTGCACAGACGCAGTCCGAAACTAATGCGTGCGCGCAGACTCTGGTGGCCTCAACTACAGTTGTAGCGGAACGTGCGAGCGGTACTGCGCCAATGAGTAAACTTAACAGACGAAGTACATTCTCACAAGTAGCGCAAGCAGGGGGCAAATTTCAGAATAAAAGGGATGAAAAATGAATTATGGTGCAGAGGAAAAGAATTAGGAACAGATTTATCGGATTACAGGGGCTGGCGAAGGATCCTGCAGGTAAATTTAAGGCAGCAAATATAAGAATACCGTTGGTTATACACAATGTTGATAAAGAGACTTAAACCCAGGACATTGCCGATTATATTTTATGAAAAACGAATGTTGCCGTACAACTGGTGGAAAGTAAAATGAAACGTCAAAGGGATTATAAGTCTTATAACGTGTTTGTTCCCAGGCATATGACGGAAATGTTCCTGGACAAGAATCTTTGGCCTGAAGGTATCGGCGATTTTTTAATTTTAATGACGGGAAATTACCTGCTACGGGCTTGAGTAAGGCTGGTGGTAAAAGTTAATAAAAATTATAGTATGGATATAAATGATAATCACAGTATAAAACATATAAGTTTCAATTACAAGTCGGTTACGAGATCAGTGGACGGGTTGAGGGAATCATGCATGACGGCACACGTAATCGCTTTTCAGGAGACATGGTTATGGCATATATAGGGAATATTGACAGTAACTTTGAATACACGTCAGCGGTGGACACATCAACCAGCGTACTCCGTGGGCGACCTTATGGCGGGGTGGCGATAATGTGGAAGAAAAGTTTTTTTTGTCAGTTATAATCGTTCCATGTAATAGTGTTAGACTGACAGCTATTAAAGTATGTGCGAATAACTGTTTATTCTTGTTTTTTTCGGTGTATATGCCTACAGACAGTCAATTTAATTTAATTGAGTTTACAGATGTGTTAAGTAAAATTGACGCTGTAATTAAAACAAAATTGAATCTGCAATTATTATGGTGATCTTAAGAATTATTTTTTTAATGAGTTATCCAATTTCCGTGAGAAACGTAGGTGGATCTGCTCATACGTAGTCCATTTAAAAACAACATCAGACACATACACTTATATAAGTGACATTAAAAAGGACTCCTGTAGATAACTTGACCACTGTCTGGTAACAAAGGCGGCTTGGCAATGTGTATCAAGTTGTAAAGTGTGCTTTGATGTTTATAGGTCGGATCATTTTACACTGGAAGTAGATTTTAAGATAGGTAATTAGCCATTTAAAACGCAATATAAAGAAAAACGTTGTAACAAGGTTAAGTGGGGTGAGAGGGGCGTCGATCAGATTAATATATATAGCAAAATATGTCATAATCATTTAAGAAATATTGATTTTCCAGTAGAAATTCGGTTTTGTGCGGATAAAGTGTGTAAAAATGTAGATCATAAGACCGTAATTGATAGGTTGTATAAAAATATTGCTTATATCTTAAGAGAAGCTGCTGAAACCAGCTATGAGATACGAAAGCGTAGTAAACACGAACTAGTTGTTGGGCGGAATAGGTACGTAAGGGAGGTCCATCAGGAGGCACGATTCAGTTTTCAAATGTGGTTGCTGTATGGTTAGCCCAGTGCAAGCTATGTATATGACGGTATGCGAAAAGCTAGGAGGTGCTTTAAGTCAAAGCTTAAATGGTGTCAAGACAATGAGAACCAAATAAAAATAGATATTTTGGCTACTCACCACAAAGAAAAAGATTTTGAGAATTTTAGGAAACAAACTAAGAAGCTGGAAACTGCATCATGCTTACCTGTAACTGTCGATGGTAAGATTGAGTTCCATCATATCGCAGAAGTGTTTTAGAAAACACTTCAAAGTGGAATCTACATTAGGACCGGTGCAGCGGATGTTCGATTTGAGACGAGAAGATGAGAAATCGTGCAGTGAATTTGCCAGATTTACTGCGAAAGAAGTCACAATGTCATAAATAATACGACCCGTGGTAAATCACCTGGACATGATGACCTTAGTCTTGAGCACCAGAAGTACGCGGGAGTTCATGTGCCTAGGCTATTGACTATGCTCTTTAATATGTGTATGGGGCATGAATACTAACCTCAGGAACTTATGAAGACCATAGTGGTACCAGTTCTAAAGAATAAGACCGGGGATGCTGCCGACAAGAACAATTATAGACCGATCTCGCCATCTACAGTGATAGCGAAAGTATTGGATGGTTTGCTTGATCGACAACTAAGTAAACCTGAACTGTCCACTGAAACTACAATCTTACGACTCAAGCATACCGTCCAGTATTATGTAACTATAAAAACACCAGTATACGCCTGTTTTTTGTACTTGTCGATAGCATTTGACCTGGTCTCGTACAACCTATTATGGGATAAGCTTCGGAGGGAAACGAGCACGCCTAGGGAGATAGTCGATGTATTAAGATATTGGTACCACAACCAATCAAATAATGTAAGGTGGGCATGCTCACACTCAAGTGAAAATAGGTCGGAGTGTGGAGTGAGACGGGGAGGCTTAACTTTACTGAGACTCTTTAACCTATATATAAATGGATTGATCGATGAGCTTAGGAGAACTGGCGTCGGATGCTCAATGGATGGTAACTTTGTAAACAGCATCAGTTACGCGGACGACATTGTCCTGCTGAGCCCTTCGATCAGGGCACTCGGGACATTAATAAAGAAAGATGCCCATTCTTCACCTGACTGTGTATAGAAATGAAATAAATCTCAAAATGCAGCTAATTGGATTGTAAATTAATTACGCTTATCACAATGTTAAAAGAAACGCAGGAAGAAATATTTTTTAATATTTCTTTAAGCTTATTCTACGTCAAGGGTAAAGAAAGGTATTATCATATTCTGAACGCATCTTAACTATCCTTTTTCTAGGACGTTCCATTTTACACACGGCTACTTTACTTTATTCAACTCTGATTTCTTTCATTTTTATACATTATTTTACGTTTCATTTAATCGGTTAGTATTTAATAAGATCTAGCGCGTTTATTTCTTTATTGCCTATTCGGTAACGGCAAATCCTAACCTAAAATGTAACATTGATATTTTTTGGGCTACGCAGCGATTAAATCGTAAAAATGACTATATGACATCATTTTTCTAAACTAACACGCAGTTTTTCTACTATACCTTATAACTATACATAACCTTTCACTATCAGGTTATTAAATGTATAGAAAGTGGGCATGATTTTTTTTGTCTGCCTGTCTGTCTGTTTGTTCCGGCTAATGTCCGAAATGGTTGGACTAATCCTGACGTGACTTTCACTGGCATATAGCTGATGTTATAAGGAGTGACTTAGGCTACGTACATTTTAGAAAAAGAATTAGGGTTGCGCATAAAAAAAACATGAAATTCAATTGTAATAAATTCCACACAGAGTAACAGCTAGTTAAAAGTAACAAACGTGAGTGATCGCAACCATGATATGATTTACTACTTAGTTTAGTTAATTTTCTTTTTTCAATCATCTTTGGCCGATTAAAATCTACTACTAGATTTAGAATATGTACCCGGAAATAAATCTCTTGAAAGTAATCATATACTCAAAAGCTGAAAAAGATACTGTACAACCAGTGAGTGTTACTAGTGATGACCTATGGAACTGAGACGTGGTCCTTCACTGCTGGCCGTATGAGGACGCTCAAAGTCGCTCAGCGAGCTA
>DWHP01000464.1:0-19910 GCA_018247895.1 Parnassius honrathi
AATCTTGGATAGCTTCTTCATATCGTACATTTCAATTTTGATGAGATGCGTCGCTTGGTCTCCGTCGTCAGAATTAGAAGAAATGTATGATACACCATCTCTAGCGGCTCGTGCTACGGTATTATTATTGTATTAATATACCGATCTCGTCGATCTATTTTTCTCACGGTAAAAAGGGTTACGCATTACCTCCCACAGAACACGGTCTGTCATCGGGTACTGTCCAATTCATTCATCGTTTTAACGCACTAAAGACGGAAACCTGTAAGGTGGTCAATTGTTATTTCGACTTAGCTCCCACTTGGCTCCCACATAGTGTGGGAGTGTTTGTCACTTGCGGTACGGTGGGAAGAGTTAATTCCGTTTACGATAGTCTAGGCAACAATAAAACGACAGTGGATATTGTGTTGTTTGGGTTTCATTGTGACCATCTTTGTGATGTTTTGTTGAATTGCAATTGCTTATATTATCTATGTTACTCTTTTTGCATAAAGCTTTTAATAAGTGGTTAATTTTATATAAATATTTTTTAACTAATTATGACGAATATTACAACAAACATTTTTTGGAGATTTAAGGCATGCTATGGTAAAAAACACATTGATTACATTGACCTGTATTGAGGAAATTTCATTGTATGCAAGAATTCGATCGAATGTCAGAAAGTTACTTAGGTATAATGAAAATAAAGAATAACGAAAACGTTGACAAAGGTTTTATTTTTTATTTTTGGGAAAATACTTCCTATTACCTTATGTCTGTATTTCTTTATGATGCGTAACGTGGATGCTGATGGTGTGACTGATCCACAAGCTCAAATTGCAAGTAGAATTAGCAATAGGCTGGTGACATGCCGCAGAAACAAAAACCGTTGGAGTAGACGTATCCTAGAGTAGAAATTGCGAGAAGGTAAAATTCACTCTATGGGCTATGTGCGTAGTTTCCGTGTGTGGTAAAATCCGTAACGAGCATCAAAGCAAGTGGATCAGTCTGAAGACTTCAGCCTAAAGTGATAACTGATGGAGAAGTTTCTTGAGTACTACTGGCCTCGTACTGGCAGGAACAGTTAGAGCAACTTTAGATAGTTGAGTGACGGCCAGATGAAACCTGTTGGGAGCAAAGATTTAAATACTTAATCAATAGTGTCATCTCTTATTATCTTACAGAAATTGTGTATACTACATTCTCTGTAGCACAAATGAGCATTGACTGCGAATGTGTGTAAAGACTCATTTCCGAGTGGTCATACTAACTCTAACTACTGAAATCTTTGGTTGGGAGTCGTTTGATGTGGGTGGCTTCGACCTGTGTTCTGTAGTAATTTAATAGGGAGGTTCATGTCAAGCATTGGGCTTGCGATAGACTTTAATGAGTGATGTGTGGTGAAAATCTTTTAAATATACGTCTTCAAATCCTTTAAATCCTAGCATATCACATACAAGATTTTTATGTAGTCATTCCGGTACTCGAGTAATCGATGTCACTGGTTGCCGTAGTATTGCAAATTTATGATTTCACGAAGTCAATTAATACCATTTCTCTTCATATGTCTCTTGACTTGCTATTCTGTTTTTGCACGTCAGTGGTGAATTAACTTTTATCAGCGTATCTTAAATGGCGTTTAATTATCTTCATGCCGCGACCGGTTGCCTACGCTTATTGCAGACGTATATAAGTCCGAATACACTACACTTTATATAGGCTCATAACAATTTTTCATCGCATTCTATTACCGAGAACTCGATTTACATGTAGCTGTAGTTACTGAATTTAATTATTTTATCTGATGCTTTTACGATTTATTGCGAGAAAAGTTAGATATTTTTAAGTTTTACTGGCCATTATATTTATACACAGTCCGAGATAAAACTAAATAACAAGATTGTAAGGGAAAATACGTCATCTTCTTTTCTTTTCGGATGTTAACCTCACCAGCGTATTACACTCTACGTAGAGAGCAATAGTGTTCTACGCATTGTACTTTCTACTAATTGACGGCTTTGGAAAACTTATATTACATATGCTGCTCATGAATTTTTTGTTAAATTTAAAATGGATGATGATGGTTATGTGACGAATCGCATTTAATCATTACCATCATCACCATAATCATAATTCCAAACTCTCAAAGTCCAGTGCTAAACAAAGCCGTTCCCCATAAGTTGTCTCATATGTGGGCTATTTAACATATTTGCCACGCTTGATGGTTGGTTTGTCAACCGCGGGTATGCATTATTTTCAGTTGCTAGCAGAAACATGCCGCTGTCCATCTTCAGTTTTACTTTCGTGTCTCTCGCTTCTTAAGACATATACGAGATGATTCTGCCAGTCGATTCTTTTATACCGCCACTACACGACGCTAACCACATTCAATATTACTTATATGTTATATGTCGTGTATATATGTCGTGTATATATTGCCATAGTCATTAGAATGCATCTGTAACGAATCTAAGTGTCTAGTATGTTCTATAGAGTCCTCTAATCGTCAACTGGAGTATGTGGTCGTTTCGGTCCTTACTTCTATTAAAAAATAATTTTTCATTCGTTTATCATTCATTACAGCGTATTAAAAATCCCGTGTTGAATATAGGTCTCCCCCGTAGACTGTATAATGAGGAACTTCGCCATAGTACCACGCTTGACAGCCGGGATTGCAACCGCGGATTTTTTATTATTTACATTAAATCAGGAAGACGCTGTCGCCCAGTTTCCTCTTTCAGTTTCCTTATATCGCCTCTTTTGTCATCCAGGGGATGCTACAGTGAAAAAAAAACAATGTTTAATTTAAATTAGAATTTTATTTAACTGGTTATTGTAGCGACAATTCCTGTAGCGACAACGTCTTCATATGTTACATGACGCATGTACTTAAAAGAACGTAGTTCAATAATATTCTGTTTATGCATTATTGTAGTGAAATAAATTGGCTAATTGTGTATAAAATTACTTTTCCAAAGTCATGACAGATATTATCGTTAATCCGTGTCCGTGCCTCGTGTTGTGCAGGCGGCGTGCACCGGTTGCGTTGCGGACCGCCGATATCCGTGCCGAATGGCTAATTATTTTAATCAAGAATTAATCGAACTCCTTTCGACGAGATAAAGAAGGCTAAAGTCGTCACAAGCTGCCATCAAATCGTAATATACCGCGCTGTTATGTCGACGGAGCGAGTGCGCATCGCCTTGTGTGGTCCCATATGGAAATGAAAGCAAAATATTTATCGATAAATATGAGCTTATTGCCTCATTGCGATATCGAGTTAAGCAAAAACTCGACAATTGAATATTCATTTCGCATTAGTGTAAATTCACTTTTTCACAATTGAAATTTTTATTGCTTATGAAGTTTGCGACGAAAATTAGAGAATTATATAATTTTTTTTTGGTTTAATGCGGTTCACCGCCCAGGAGCAGCAACACCAAAGGAATTGCTGGTGCCTTTTAAAAACAAGTAGATTCTGTGATTACAGGTCTCCTATATGACGTTATGTTATGCTTTTGCGTTATGGAAAATGTGAAATTCACCTACGTAATTTTTTTCAAAGTATGTTTTTATACTAACTTAAAAATTATTTATGTAAAAATATTCACTACGAAGGACGTGATGGTTTATAAAGGGATGATGAACACTATCCGTCTTCCTTGAAACGATCATAATTCATAATCATTTTTCAAAAGTTGCCTATATAAAGATACATATCTGCTTTTTATAAAACAAACAATATTATTTAAAAAAAAACAATTTTTGTGGCCAATTGCGATAATTACACATTCACAAAAACGATGACGAAGCAGTTTTGGTTCAAGAATCGATAAAACACCGGTGAAAAAGCGTAGGTAACGCTGCGCAGTCTTCATTTTCCCTGAGGCTCGTTAAGGGTGCACAATTAACTGAATATTTCGAAATAAGTGTGGCGATCCGCGGACGCTCGGCCTTTACGGGCTCTTTGTCGGCTGCTCGTACCTCGTTGACATTTTGTGGAGCAAATCTTCATTCCGCGGCCGCTTTGATGCGAAACACCTATTACCGTTTAATTTTATGGGTGTTCTATAAGTTCTTATAATGGAATTTACATTTTGCTTTGTGATTTAGGTGCAACTCTATATGAAAAACAATATAAATAGAATTAGTATGTATGTATTATATTAAAAAAAATTAAATAAGTAATGATTGTATTTTGTAATACAATGTTTATTTTATAATCACTTTAACTTTGAAAATATACAATCAACATATAACATCCATTTTCAAAGTCATTTAATTCTACAATTTATATAACTCGATAATGCATAAATTTGATTGTACCGCGTGTCCACTTCACTTCACGTGGTAGAGCCACGTTGCAGCATATTATTATGATTGTAGTACGAATGATTAGACTCGACCGGGAAAGGAGCACGCTCTCTCAAAACACCACCGTAAAATAGCAGCTCAATGTTGGTGTGTTTAGTATGGTGAATGTAGAGAACAGGAGAACATTTTTACTAAAAACGAGGTATTTCATCCTAGTCCATAGTGGTACGAACCTATCAGCATTTTGATGTTTAATAGAGGCTCTAGGCTCTATTAGATGTTTGTGGGCCACAGCATCCACTTACCATCAGACTGACTGTGTGATCGTTTGTCACATTTATTCTATAAAAAAGTTATTGCACATTTATTACACTACAACTAATTATTATTATTTTTAATACCAAAATGTGCGCAACGATTGTAGTTATCAGGGTTCCGTAAATAAAAATGAACCCTTACAGGATCACTTTGTTGTTCGTTTGCCCGTTTGTTTAAATTAATACTAAATGCCTTGGACTAATGCCCCTAGGAGGTATAAAAATTAATCTTATAAGATCACGCAATGAAAAGATACGGCCATTTATGTTCATATTTTAATACTCGCAAAATCGTTCATCAATTTACCATTGACTCAGATTCATCAATTTAGGTAAGAAGCAAGGTTTTAAAATGAAATAAAACGTGAAAAGATACATTTGCATTTTTGTGATATAACATAATAATTATTTCATAACATAATAAGAGCCGTGGTAGCTCAGATGGTTAGCGCTCGCTATTAATTTCACAGTACGCGAATAAACTGGGTTCGATCCCCGCCGGCACCAATGAAATTGTTAATTGCAGTTTTAAGTGTTGATTTGCCACGTGCTCCGCGGTGAAGGAAAATATCGTGAGGAAACCTGCATGTTTGAAAAATAAGAAAAACAAATTCGAAGACATGAAGTTCGCCAACACGCGTTGGGGCAGCGCGGCGGACACTTCCTAGCTCAAATAACTCTCTCAGAAATCAGGTGAGGCCTGTGCCCAGCAGTGGGACGTATATATGCTGTAACTTTAACTTTTAACTTTAATAATTATGTAGAGTGATGTGGGAGAATATTTTTTTCCACTGCAAAATTAAGTTTGATATTCAATCCGACTTTAAGTCGGAGTAACGTTCGATTCTTACCTTAATAAAAAAATCATGAATTTTATCTGTAAATTAAAACTTACATATTTTGGTGAAAGTAGGTACCTACTAAACTTCTATCAATTTAGGTATTCGTTAGAACATATAAAAGTTTACTGCTGAACATAGACCCCTCCCATAGAATAACTCGATTTTGCCACAGTTTGCACGATTGGCAACCGCAGTTTTTATAATTTTGAATTTTTATGAGTAATATGCTGGTGTGTATTTCTTATTTTAATTTCCATCATCACCTCATACCACACCCACGGAAAGATATGGGGTAGTGGATATTTTCATCGCAACTCTACGGTACACAATTTAAGTATGTACCTACCTACAACATTAATTTTAGTTTGAATGTATGGTAGTGTTTGTGTTATATTTCTGTGTACTTTTCTTTTTATATGGGTGTACAATATGTACAAGTTCCAGAAATAAATAATTATAATATCGATAGGTATACAAGGTTATTTTGCAATTAGCAGCCAAATTTTCAGAAAAGGTTCAGAATAAGTAATATAGGCAAATAGTGAAGAATAATTAGTTGAAAAAAATTGAAACATTATGTCTTTTTTATCTTTTAAATTCAAAATGCGTGGTAATGCATTATTTTAACTGATTGTTACTGCACACGTACATATTCGTAAGGGTCGATCGGTAGGTAAAAACATTGTTGCCTATAAATCACATTCAATTTGGGATAATTTCAAATAACAGTAGAAGCTTTATTTACTCGTATTTTTAAAAACTGCTATAACGGTATATCATTATTTATATATTTGAACCGATAAAGTTAAGGAACTATATCGTCTGAAAACTTGTATCGACTTATCGACTAAAACGTTTGTACATTATCTGTAGTATCCAGACTATTAGACCTACTGGCTAGCTCCTATAATAGATAGCGTAATGATATATTACGAAACACTGTAGTGTATGTCCCTTGCAAATTTGTTTTCAGGTTTCGTCACAACCAAATAGACAGGCACATAACGTTTTCCAAAATTTTTTGTTTTTAAATGAGTATCGATAGTATACCCCGATTAAAATATCTAAATAATATATTCAATAACCGGTAATCATCGTTTTAGTCAATAGTTATTAACACGTATCTAGGATATAATTGACGTTATAAGTAACCAACTCATCTTTACTCGTCAGGCGAGCCGTAAGTAGGCCTTCAAGGGGCTACGGCACCGCCTTCCAGACCGACTGACCTCGCAAGTATAATGCGATTGGTTGATATCACTTAGCTTGTGTTACTTGCCAGCTTTTTACATCTAGGCAATCCAGTTATTGAATATTAATAACAAGTCATCCCTACTTTTTTGTGCGAATGTGTTGAGAAGGCATTTACGTGGATTATTATTGTCAATATTTCGTGTTCAACACGTTTAAATATTGGTCATTTTGCGGTTTTTGCAATTCATTCGTTTACTATTGACCGCCTTGTGTAAAATACTAAGTAAAATTTTAATTTGAGGTGTGGTAGCCTGAGGGTAGTAAGCGTTTGCAGTAAATTCAAGTAAAAATTCTAAGTTCGCTTCTAACAATTAAATTGTGATTTTAAGTGCTGATTTGCCACGAGCTTCCCGATGAGGTACTATATCGTTTCAACACACACTGGAGCATTCGGACGGATTTATTGCTTAATCTTCTCCTTATTGAAGACAGTATCCCTGTTCCCTTTTGGACATACGTGGATGTATGTTCAAAGATGGCAAATCGTAATGGTTTAGTTTAACAAAGGCCTATTCTATCCTGCTTTGCAGATACTAACATTGTAACCTGTTGGAAAGCCAGACGCTGGCAAATTATTCTACGCCCTTGCTGTACGCATCACGAACGGTGAAGCTTTACGAACCTGCCGAGCATCTGGTTCTCTGGTGATGAAAGGGAAAAGAAAAATTGAATTTTAATAAAGAAATTGATCACCTACTATGTCTTTTTTTTCGTACTTCCTAAATACAAAACATATACGTATACATAAACACAAACATTTACACCCGCCGCCCATACGGGTAAGCAGAGACTACGGACTTCCATTCGGCATAAATTCTGATACACCTCTCTCGCCTCGTTTTCATCAATATGCCTACGCATGATTGCCCGGCGATTAAGAGTACTCTTAATTGGCCCATCTGCATATATCGACAATTTGGTCAATAAACTTCAGACCAGGGTGTCTCTTGCCGGATCTGCTGTTTTCTACTGCAACATAAATTTTCTTTTGTACTCTTTCCTCATTCATTCTTTCTATATAAACAAACCACCGAAATATTTCTTTCTTAATTCTTGTCACAATCTCATCTTGCTAACAAAATTTTTCTCTTATCGCACAATTTCTTACATCAGATTCAGCTCTTTCAAATGACCGCATTTTCGCAGCATTTATTTTACTCTCGTGCTTTTCTGCCACTCCCAACTTTCAATACCGTGCATTAAGGTAGGCAACTAACACAGCATTGTCATTTGCCATACGCGCATCATTTACTCCATGCTCTGCGTTCTCTCATCACTCTACATCCTTGTCGTATCTGTCGTCTCTTATACACACACATCCTTAATACACAAACTCATCCACTTGCTCATCCGACTACTCTTCTATTCTTTTAAATTTAAAATAAAAATCAACGCATTTTCTCTAAATTCTAACCACATTTGCATACGGTGTACCTTGTTACTTGACAAACAGCTTATGGCCGTCGACTGCTAGCGATAATATTTCGTATTTTAATTTTAGATCAATGCCTATTATTTATTATCATCTTTTCACCATTTTTTTTAAATTAACATTACAAACCATAATAAGGACGCAGCACCTTTCGAATGAGTTCTTAGCGTAACCAAATTCAAACGTTTGAGCGAACATTTTCAATTGGAATTTACTCACCAATAAAACGACGTCGCGAAACAAAGAAAGATGTGTTACATTTTCTGGGTTGCGCTCTGGTGGTGATTGATGTAGTGGGAAATAGTTGTGCGCACACTAACGGGAAGGAAGTTTGTGCGATTTGACTATGTAATCCACATGCAAAAACTCAAATGACGTGTAACAAATTAATTCTGTTTCTCATCTTAAATACATTGCTGTGTAATTTTTTATATATAGGAAAAGGGTGACAAACGAGCGCATAGTCCATTGATGGTAAGTGATTGCTATGGCCCATAGACATCTACATCTATCCTCGTTTACGAATCAAAATTAAGATGCGTTGTCAGCCTTGAGGACTAAGATGGAATGCCTCTTTTCCAGTAAATAGGGTCTCCGGTTCTCTACACTCACCATACGAAACACAGCAGCATTAAGCTGCAATTTGACTCTGGTATTCTGTGAGAGTGTGGTCCTTCCCCGGTCGAGCCGACCCATTCGTGCTACAACTATACAATTAATATAGTTGCAGCATGGCTCTACCACGTAAAATTTGTGTGTCCCGTTTTAATTACATTTTTATTATTAAGTCCCGTAAAGTATATTTTACATTTGTGCTAATTACAATGATTTAAGAAACGAACTTTTGGGAATCCCCGTTCCGATCGGTAAAATAAAGTAAAGTAAAGTCGGACCTAGATAAATTTTGTCCTACATTCTCACATTCCCTCGTTTACATATACACACAGTTTTATTACGTGGTAGAACCATGCTGTTATATTACTGATTCAGTTGTAGCACGAATGGGTTGGCTCTATCCGGGAAGGACCACGCTTTCACAGAATACCAGCGTCAAATAGCGGCTTAACGCTGCTGTGTTTCGTTTGGTAATTGTAGAGAACCAGAGACCCTCCGGACACGAGGCATTCCATCTTAGTACCTAACGGGTGACAGAGCATCTGCATTTTGATTTGTTAACGAGGATAGATGTAGATATCTATGGGCTACAGCAACCACTTACCATCAGGTGGACTGTGTGCTCGTTTGCCACCACGTTATATGTACCTACTATTAAAAAAAACCTCAAACGTAATCATTCTTATTCCTCCTCTTACAGGAGCTATAATTTATTATAAATTTATTTTGGTTTTTTTTATAGAAGAGGGGGCAAACGAGCATGCGGCTCATCTGATGGTAAGTAACTACCTCTCCCCATAAACAACCGCAACACCAGGTGAATTGCAGCTGCTTTCTGGCCTTTTAGGAAAAGTCCACAGAGAAGTTGTACGAGGAAGGAAACTCCTAGTAAAATGTACAGTAGTGGACCGCCAAGCATCCAGATGGTGACGATGGTATCGGTTTTGACGCGATGTGCATTCTAGAAATTTGGCGGTTGAAATTAATCTGAACAATTTCTCAGAACACTCCCCATGGTAGATACGGTAGAAAACGCAAGGGGTGCAACATCCCTACGCAGCGCCAGTGAATCGAGCCGATCAGAAAGAACTTGGTCGTCGACGATTCGAATCGCTCTGCGCTGGATGCGGTCAAGTGGAAGGAGCTATTATTATATATTTGTATAGTAATATACTATCTCCTTATTATTTGTATCATGTTAAAACTATCGTATAGTATATATTTCAGTTAATGGGATCCGGTGACAAATCATTTTCTAATATCACATGCCAAGGTCCTAGATACAAGCTGCGCTTACTTTAGGTCCCGCAGTTAGCTTTGTTTATATAATGTTACTTTTGTTATTACGGTAAATAAATAAATTTCATAACAATTACGAATTGTCGGTAGCATGTCGTATCGCATATAGGTACGTCAAAATTTAAGAAGAGTTGCGTGTCAGTTATTAACAGGCCATGGACAAATGTTTTATGATGTTCAAGTGACGCACGCAACTGTGTTACAAAAGAGGAATTGGTCTTCGCGCAGTGTGATCGATTTGAATGGACATAATAATAATAACTTCATACATTCCTAGTGACGATAACTGAGAAAAAAAGTTAAGTCTTAGCCTATATAGGTCCCACTGCTGGGCACAGGCCTCGTCTCATTTCTGGGGGGGTTCTAGGGCAAGGGGTCTCCCTCGCGTTGCCCTAATGCGTGTTGGCGAACTTCACACGTCTGAAATATGTTTTTTTTTATTTCTCAGACATGCAGGTTTCCTTACGATATTTTCTTTCACCGACGAGCACGTGGTAAATCAGCACTTAAAATTGCAATCAACAATTAGAGGGCGACTGAAAACCAGCTTCCTGGATAATATCACGAAATTATGCCGAGTGTAGTCATTTTATACCCAAACCGCACATGTAATAAAGCTTTGAATGAATTAATTCCATGTTTATTAAGAATTTAGTTTTTTTTTAGTCTGTATTTATAAGTTGTTTAATGTATAATATCTTTTATAACATGTGTATTGGTGTTCGTTGTAAGAAATGATTTTTATTTTTTTCTATTTTTCTCAATTGCTCTTATTATTTCAAATCGAAATTGAAACCTCAATAAAACAGTCGCGATGTGTGTAACGTATTTGATTTTTATTAATTGAACTGCGGAGCGGGACGCAATCACATAGCGGCCGGCAGGAACGACGAGCCTGCACATCTGCTCCCATTTATTAATACCACCGGCAATAAAACATTTGAGACACGTTCTTGCGAATCAATACTCGCGATCCCCGTTTGAATTATTTATATATTTTATTGTCGCTTTATCGCCTGCATCGCTGCCTCCGCCGGTCCGATGCCGTTCGTCCCTTGAAACAATAATCAGAACATAATTTTATTTTTGACAAATAACTGGTCAGCGTTGGGCGCAGGCAAGTTTTTATCGTAGCGACTGGTACTTGCGTGCTGCCGAGCGAACGCCGATACCTCAGATTCCGACCCTTGCTATATTGTCTGAATAAATGTAACCAGAGGCCGTTGGTATTCAAGCCCCATGTAATCGTTTCAAATGGATACCGGATAAACGCGTTATACTCTTTTTTGTATATTTGTATGTAATATACAATAACTTGATTATATGACATGCATTGTGGGTGTTAGAGGTGTACGAAGAGTCATGAGAAATCCATTTCTAGCAGTGGCTTTCTATACGTTGACGATAATAATAAAGAAGAAATTATTCATTGACGAATATAGTAAAATTTAATTCGATAATGATGTACCGCAGAAGAACGCGGTTAATGGTGTTCTGCATTTATATTTTTGTCATTATTTGACGAAAAAAATGCGATAGCAAAGCATATAAAAAATGAAAAATAATAGGCTCATCCGCAACTGAAACATGCTCTAAGATAAAATAATCAGTTACGTAAGTAGGTACTACTATGTGGTGCCAGTATGACCAAATAACAAATGTGACCGTCCTCCAAGGCATATTGCCATGCACCGCATACGTTGTAGCGCTATGATGCAGCTATATTATATGATAGCACGTGTGGGTCGGCTCGATCGGGAAAGAAACACGCTCACACAGAATACCGGCGTAAAATAGAAGCTAAATGTATTTTGTTTCGTATGGTGAGTGTAATGAACCGGAGACCATTTTTACTGTAAATGAGGCATTCCATGTTGGTCCTCAGGGGTGACAACGCAACTACATCTTGATTCTTAATCAAAGACAGATATAGATGTCGATGAGCCACAGCATCCGCTGACCATCAGGAATACAGTGTGCTCGTTTGCCATCCATATTTAAAAGGCTCACATTTAAAAATAAACGGATTAAAATAAGTGATTGATTACACATGAAAATGTATTTTAGCTATCGACCGATTAAAGGCAACAGCGTAAAATAAAGTTAAGAGGTCCAGATATGCTGTTACTCAAGCAACGGGACGAGCTTGAGACAGTTACAAATTACACTTTCGACATACGTCAAGTTATAATGAAGAAAGCGACGCCCAGATCGTACATAAGGTGTGGAGTTAACGCTCGGACGGCGCAAGTAAATACATTATCGTCATATCAGTCCACGGGCGCTATATGTAATGAGAACTCATTTAGTCACTGTAAGAGTTTGTATCCTTAATGTGAATAGATCGTTTATAAACAGTGATGGATTATAATCGGTTTCACGAAACACGATTATGTGCTAGCGCCTAAGAGCACGTGCATTGCCTTAAGCTACGTAACAAATTATTGTAAAATGTGGTTACTATATATGTTTATGTTACTTTTCTTAATTCAATTTCCTCGCAATCAATTCTGAAAGATTTATGAAAGGAAATAAAGTTAAGATTGATCACAATACCATCTTTTATAAATTGGTAGTTCTTTATCCTATTATCGCGTGGTAGTTTTACCTTTATATAAGTGTAATAATTGGTTCTACCGAGTCTATTTTGTAGAGTAACAGAACACAACTAAGGCTCTGTGAGTATGTCAAAAAGTTCTCCAAATGTAAGTAAGCCACAACCGTGAATGACTGACAAAATTATGAGAAAAAAAGGCTGCCCCGATGATACTGTGTATATTGGGGAGTAACAGCGGAGTAAGAATTTTCAAACTAACATAAATATAAACTTCATACTAACAAAAACGGACAAATAGTCTGTGAATATACAGCGTGTTTCTTTTAATGTTTTTTTTTCTGAAGTTTTATATGACGTAGGGATTCAACGATAAGGTGTAGCTTTGCACAATTAATTTACCCTTAATGTTGAGTACTGCGCTGTTAGTTATGCAAATTTGACATATTTGCTGATTTTATTAGGTCGCAAAAACGTTTACACGCACACATTTATATGCACACGTACATACATACTTATTGGCATGTAGACCGAAGTTCTGTCGCCTGTATTTTATTAGTAACTGTTAATTGAGGAAAACTCCGACGTCGGTTTCAATGACATATAACACAATGTTAGTTTTTATTTGGATGTGGTTAGTGTAATTATATAATAAAATAATTTTTATCTTTATTGCATCCTTAAATTTAAGTGCCCTCATGAAAAACCATAAAGCAAAAATTAGGTTTAAAAAGTATGTACTTTTTACAATTATTATGATACTACTGACATATGTAAATTCGGCAGAACCTGTATCTTAGAAGCAAGCGTTTTCCCCCTAGCAAGAGCAGTCAGATAGTAATTTTATTATGATAACTAACACACGAATAAAAAATATGAGACTGGCATTTATGACTGTATGATTAAGTTTATGAGGATGTGCACATTGCGTGCATGAACATTTGCGGAGTGGCGAAGGTTGTTGAATATAATATAGTTTAGTATTGTGATCCTATTGCAAGGCGCGTCCAAGCCAGTTTAGTGTTCGTCCACAAATAGAAATATACTCGTTTTTAGATTGGGGTTTGGCGGAACCGGACACGGAGTCAGACATTTACATTCAGCGTCCTGCAATGAAAACTGGTGGGCATTGATAGAAATGAAGTTTTTTAGGAGTTCGTGCTTTCTTATATAGTTGAAAGGGTATGTATAGGTTGTGTTTACAATATTAAGGGTGAGCAAGATTGACGTTAGCTAATGCATAACATTTACTGGGAGTAGAGCCTTTTCTGCATAATGCGTGTCTCTAATCTAGGTTTCATCGCAAAACGCTGAAGATAAATAAATCTTGACCTAAATAGAATAAGATACTAAGATTTAACAATTTACCAGAGTTACAGAGTTCGTGCTTTCTTATATAGTTCAAAGGGTAGGTATAGGTTGTGTTTACAATATTAAGGGTGAGCAAGATTGATGTTAGCTAATGCATAACATTTACTGGGAGTAGAGCCTTTTCTGCATAATGCGTGTCTTTAATCCAGGTTTCACCGCAAAACACTGAAGATAAATAAATCTTGACCTAAATAGAATACGATACTAAGATTTGACAATATACCAGCTGCATCCTACGTACATCATTGATGTAGATTTAAAAAAGTGGGCTCCAAAATGCGACCATGTGGCACACTAAACATTAGGTATATACTGTTTATCTATACGGTAATTACCAATTTTTACTAATTAGGTTGTAACAGAGAGATAATCTCTGAAAATACCGACACGTTCTAATTTAGAAATAAGTATGGAGATAGAATGAAGAATGCTTTAAAAGATCGAGAAAAATGCCATAGCATTTTTGTTAGTCATCTGGCTTAAAAGTTATAGTCAATTGTAGTAATGCACTTGTCATTACTTTTAACTCCGTGGTGTTCTTTTCTAACTTTCGTACACATTCACAGCCCCACCAGCGCTAGCTACCCGATTTTAGCCACTCCTCGGAAGAAGAATTCTTCTCCTCTATTTCTTTTCAGTTACAGATAATCCGCACCAAGAACATAAGGAGTGCCTTCCCCCGCGGTTTTCAGCTTCACCTATGCAACAGACCTCTCCCCACCCCCGAGTCTGATGCGCAGAAACCATGTAACCAGGAAACAACGAGCACTCGTAAGCACCAGCTTTCCTAACGCCAGCGGTGAATCTGGTCTGTAGATCTGCCGTCAACTAAGTTTCGGTCATGAGGAATTAAGAGAGCGGCACCTCGGAATACTGGCACTCCTCTCCCGCTGCATCCTCACCACTATCGCACTAACGGTGCGGTTCCGTCAGAGTCGCAGAGGATAGAGCAAATGGCGCATCGTCATACTAACATTCCTCTACCCCCGCGACTACATCTAGGAATTAGGGAAATAGGATATCCCACTTGCCTCCAACACACATTTGAACACTCGCCAAGCCCATTTGGAGTGGCCAACTCGGGCCAGCCGGTCATCTTGGGCCAAGCATGTGGGTTCCTCTTAGTTCACCATGGATAACCAAGCTTCGTGTACTAAGCCCCGTCTCCCGCCACGTCAAATAACGTGACTTATTATGACTTAACATTGCTTTCGTCAGTTTTTGTATTTTTGTAGCGTTAACGATTGTAGAGAGTAATTGGCTACGCCTGCAGTACTAAATGTTATACTCATATAATTTAACGCGATAATTATTACAAAACTTCCAGACTTGCTCCATCTGGAAAAGAAGTTCAGGACACGCGACGTAATAGCTAGGTAATCCACCACTAAGCCGAAGGTCATAATAATTTGGAGTGTAGATTTGGATTAAATCTACATAATTGCTGATTGTTCTTCAATCCAAGCTCTGCTTTTCTATTTTGTTATAAATGTACAAAACTACATTACAAAGTGGTGACCATGCTTCTACCTCATTCTGTTGTCTAGCAGCTATACGCGCATTGCTATGCTCGAGTCTAACGCGTATAGAGAGCCAATTTAATAATAGTCTGTGACAGTACGTTTGCACTGAGAAACATCCAAGACGTAATGTTTTTAAACAAATCGCATAAAATAAATCACACAACATGTTTTGTTGATGGTGGCGTTCGCACTAACAAAAACTGTGTAATATTTTCAACAGATATTCAAATCTTTCAACACAATATTTCTACAAATTTGTTTTCAAAAATTTTGTTTCTGCCGGGCTAGCATGGGCAGGAGACAATATATCCCCGGGGAGAGGATAAAATTTTTTATCCCTTGCTTAATTTTATCCACCCTGCGAGCATGGGCAGGAGACAAAAATTATATCCCCCGATTATATCCACTGACAGGAGACAAAATGATTATATCCCTATAGTATATCCCCGTTTGACATAACGAGTAGATATATATCTCCCCGTCTGTAGCATGGGGCCAAAGGAAAGAGAAAAATTTATCCCTTTTTGACATTTGAAAGGGACAATTTTATCCTCTTTCGTGGATGTGGGTTACGTATTTATATTGCTCACAAATAATTGTTACGGGTCTGGATGTTTTTCCTTGTGAAATTTATGTATGTAAACTGCCTAGACGATACAGAGAAAAATCCTAGTGTAGTTGTTTTAAAAAATTTGTACAAAAATTATTGTTGTAGCAAAATGAAATAAAAAACAAACTATATGTAGTACAATAACCTGTTGTTATTTTGAAAAATAATGTCAAAAAGCAATTAAATAATAAAAAAACATTATTGGGGACTAATGAAAACATTTCACATCATTCGATTAGTATTAAAATTAAAATAAGGTTGATTAAAACTACTTTTACGGTTTTCATCGCGTTTAATTTACTTAATTTTGATTTGCGAAATTTCGTATGCTTTACATCACCCAGGGTCTCGTGGAGTACTTATGTAATTGATGTCCCAATGTCAAAAATAGACCAGAGTACCTTCAGCTTTTGATACCATTGGTTTGACACAGTGAGCTTTCTGTGTCCTGAGATTATCCAGTAGTATTCCTCGGTTTAGTTTTAATTTTATTAAACACAGAATCCCAAGCCGACGGTAGTACCTAGCCTCCCTCTCTATTGAATTTAGGGTGTTTGTTTTAAATTTAATAACCTCGCGCACCATCCTCGGTAGAAATCGATGTTTCCCGAGAGGATTTGTGGTCTGTCAACTCTGATGTAATGGCGAGGACAGTACGTGAAGCGGACATACGTGCAGCTGGCCGACTTAATGGCTCTTTAAGATGAATTTGTGTATGAGAGAAAATGTGTTAAAGAAATGTCAAATAATTAAACTCAAGCACGCTTCATGTTTATAGAGTGATACTCACAATACTATCATTTTAGGTATATATCGCTCACCCTCCAACAATAATGCTGATATCTTTATTAACTCTTTAAACCTGCACTTAGAAACGATTAAATTACGTAAACACATTGTGGTGACTGGTGATTTAAATATAAGTACAACTCTTAAAAGTATAGAGCACAATTATGAGCGCAACAATAGGTTTCAATATCTTAATATGATGAGCACGCATGGTTTACTCGTTGGTAACTACTTGCCAACAAGAGGTGTTAATAAAATGCCCATATTATCGTTTTTAAACATCACTATCACTGATCATTCTATAATATTGCTAAACTTGTCAAATATACAACTAAAAGTAAAAGATATATAAAACTAAAAGAGAAATTTTTAAATACCAAATTACGGAATAATTTTACAAAGGCACTTAATAGTTTAATTGATAAAAACCTCTCAGAAATACTGTTTTGTGATAACCCCAATTTTTTGATAGAAACAAAACAAACAAAATAACTGAGTCATTACAAAATAACACTATTGAAATTCAAGTTCCTAAAAGCAAACGTGTCATGAAACCATGGATCACTCCTGGAATTTTACGCTGTATTAGGAATAGAAATAAAATGCAGAAAAGACTACACGTTGATCTACATAAGGAAGTTCTAAAAATTAGCTATTGCTATTAAAAGATATTGAAATTATTGTAATAATGTACTTAAAAACCGAAAACGCAAATATGAAATACAGCAACTAGCACTTTCATCTAAAAACTCAAAGAATCTTTGGAACAGCATTAAAATAGCCCATCTAAGTAACGATAATACAATTTTGTTAACTATAAAGTCATCCCCTAAAGGAATCAGTTAATTACATCAATACCTTTTTTGCTAGCGGATAATCTTTTAAAAATTAATACAAAAGCAAATGATCATTTGGCCACTAATCGTACACAGTCCAAATCATTTGTGCTGACACTGATGTAACAGATTTACATGATATACTTATGAGCCTCAAATCAGGCAGTGTACTCGGATATGATAATATTCCAACGAAATTCCTCAAGCTTGCTAAAAATGAAGTGGTGCCTATTATTTGTCATTTTGTTTTGAGCAAGGTATTTTCCCGTCATTATAAAAACAAGCCGTAATAATGGAGTTATTACAACACAAAGACGATATTAATAATTACAGGCCTATTTTTGTTCTTTCGTCTATCTCAAAAGTAATAGAAAAATTAATAAATAAACGACTAGTACAATACATTAATAAATTTAAAATACTGTCTGACATGCAATTTGTCTCGTGGAGTACTTATGTAATTGATGCAATTTGGTTTTAGACAAGAAAAATTTACGGAACATGCTGTATCAGCTCTTACTTCTTTAATCGTAGACCTACTTGATCAAGGAAATAAAACCCTTGCCGTTTTTCTAGATTTTAAAGAGGCCTTTGACACTGTTTTGATTCCTATTCCAATATAAAAATTAGAAACAATTGGCATCGTAGGTACGCCACTCAACTTATTCAAAGATTACTTGTCTAAAAGAAAAAAAAGGATAAAATTGGACGGTATGTTAGTGACGACTTCTTTGTTATCTATGGTATCCCAAAAGGTAGTATACTATGCCCTACCTTGTTTCTTGTTTATATTAACAATTTATGCTACCTAAAGTAGATGGAGCTCAAATATTTTACTACGCGGATGATACGGTTGTTGTATTTCAAGATACAACTTGGGAAGCAGTTCGCAAACGCATTGAACAGGGCCTGGTCGAAATAGACTTTTGGCTTAGGACTAACTTGCTAACTCTTAATGACCAAAAAACTAACTACGTCTGCTTTACCATCAATAACCGTCTCAGCCACAAAATGATTTTAATATAAAAAATCACAAATGTAAAAACGTTAGTGATACTGATTGCATTTGTGAAATTATAAACAAAGTATTGGCTATTAAGTATTTAGGTATAATTATAGATAAACGATGGACATGGCACAACCTAACAAATAAAACATCTTATGGGTATGGCAGGGTCAGAAAGCTAATTTGGATTTTTAAGCAACCTAAACATGTAGCATCAAAAAATATACTAACTAAAGAATACATCGCGTTCGTACAATCCTTATTGGCATACTGTATTCCTATATAGGGTGGCACCTCCAAAACAAAATTTTTGGAAGTAGAAAGGGCTCAGAGAAGAAGGGCATTACTCAAAGTAATGTTTTACAAACCGTACAGACTTTGTACAGAAAAATATATATAATATGTGAGCTACTTACAGTAAGAAAATTATACATTTTACAAACCCTTTTAAAAATGCATAGTAGTCTGACTTATAATTCGAACATTTTGTAAAAAAGAAGATTTACAGTAATTGTAACGCAGAAAGTGAACACAAAATTTGCTTCTCATCAATATAAAAAACAATCAATTTTTATATACAATAAAATAAACAAAATTCTCAATATACATAAAATGAATAGATATAACAGTAAACAGTTGTTGACAAAGTAGTTAAAACAAGTAGACTATGAAAAAACAGAGGCTATTTTACAATGCATTCGTTAGAAACAACAATATTAGTAAGCAAACACACACACATATACACTCGCACACGCACACACACATACTCACACACACACACACACACACACGCACGCACACGCACACACGCGCACGCGCGCGCGCGCACACACACACACACACACACACACACACACACACACACACACACACTTTTCTTTAATAGTTTATATCTTACGGATTATCACTATCTGAATGATGGCTATGGAAGAGCGGGATCTTCTGGCACAGGTGTTTTTACACTTAAAAGAAGCTTTTCACCACGTCTCAAGATCATTGTAGAAATTTAGGTGATCTATAAAATTTACTATAATAAATGTTATTTTTGGGGTATCTATATAATTTCCTCATCTGGTTTGGTTCTATAAATATATAATTGATAGAATCAGGCGTTACTTTGCGGAAATCCATTATAACAAAAAATAAAAATGTAAATTTCTTTGCAA
>DWHP01000465.1:0-19901 GCA_018247895.1 Parnassius honrathi
AAATACAAAAAGGTCACTCAACTTGCATAACAAGTGTATTCAAATTGCTGTCAATTTAATATCTATTATTATAAAAAATCCAGTAAACTGAGACTTGTTATGATGAGCTGTTAGCCTTGACATATGTTGTGTCTGTTGCGCAGGCTAAAGGTGGACACATCTGCCTCATCGTGGCAGTATCGTTGGTAACTATTGAAAACTTACCTAAAGTGCTAGGCAGCACTAATCAAATAGTAAAGTATGCATATAGCAATAATGGATTGGGCACATATAGTTTTGAGTAAGTAATTTAACATCTTATATTATTATAACCTTTTAAACAAATTTAAAAATATATGGCAAAGTTTTTATCATTAATATAGGCAAATGATTGACCAAAATCCGATATGAGGATGTGATCAATCACATCCTGATGTCGGATTTTGGTAGATAATAGACCAAAGATTTGATATTAGGGTGTAATAGATTCATGATTCAGTTTTTGTAACTGTTAGTAGGGACTGTGCTAATTTGAATTCCAAGAAGGTGTCGGATTTATTGTCCACAAGTCTCTCGTTGACAACGTTGTAAAGATTTTGAGTGTGTCAACGAGGGTTGCGTACCTTATACTCAGAATCATCAAACGGTATTTGTTGAAGGTCATATAAGTTTACGCACCGCAGATGCCGATGAGGAGGTGGAGGAAATGTAAGAGGATATCTCCAAAGCCATGAATTCTTCCACAACCGTGCAGGACACAACAAATACGGTGTTAATGGAAAACTAGGGTAATTCAGAATAGGTCAACGAAACCCAAGCGGCCAGTAGCTGGCCGACTTCATGGAGAAAGAGGGACTCTTTATGATGAGCTCTTTCTACCAGAAGCGGCCCCACAGGAAGTGGGCCTGGTCGAGCTCCGACGGTTTGACAAAAAATGAGATTTACTTTATATGATGACCAGACGACAACCGTTTAGTAATATCTAGGTGACCGCGAGAGTAAAAACTGGCAGCTATCACGATCAACGTGGCATGGTTAGAGGTTAGAAGCACACTGAACCTAAATGTTAAGTTGGAAAGGTTTTGCCTAGTGAAGTCGACACCCCGTCCCCCTCGTGCTCTAATCCTAAGTCCTGAAACCTTGAGTTACAAAACCGTTTTCAGTGCCTAAAAGACTGCAATGCAGTGAGCGAAATGAATGATAAGCTCGTGGAAACTGTCCATGCGGTCGGAGCTAAGTTCTGCAAGACCCGCCGCAAAAACATACAAAAACTGTTCAGACAGTTTTTATGTGTTTATGTCTGATCAGTCACACTCTTAATCTCAAGGCTGACGGGAAATGAAGCTGAAGTCTTCGACAGATTTCCCAGCATAAAGGGAATTAAACAGACATATCTCCAAATGCATGCAACGGGACTTACGCTACTTTAGTATGGTTCGTATTGAAGAAACGTTCGAATGGAACCAAGGCTCCAAAGTCTTTGCCAGAGGTCTGTCTGCCATAAAGAGCAACTGTCAAAGCTGAAGTACCGAGTGAGACAGCATTGTTTCCAGGACACCTGAGATTTTGACTGAGATTGTGAGATTCTATGGGCAGCTGTAAATTTCATCGTTGGAGTCACACATAAGAGTGAGTAAAGATCCAAGATCAACGACACCATTCCGATGATATCCCGGATGTCAGTCTAAGCGAGACGAGAATGGTTATTCAGCACCTTAAAAAGGCAAGGCTACAGGTGAGGATGGAATTACAGCGGAGCTTCTGAAAACGGGTGGAAAATCACTACTTGTAGTCCTTCAGAAGCTCTTTAATTCCATCCTCCATAGTGGAACTATTGTGGAGGCTTAGAGCAGAAGTGAGGTGGTCTTGATCTTGAAGAAAGGCGACAACATTCGCTTGAAGAACTACATACCAATATCCCTTCTGAGCCACGTCTACGTGCTGTTATCGAGAGTCATTACGAACCGTCTTGCACGCAGACTTAACGATTTCCAGCCTCCTGAACGAGCCCGTTTGCGAAAACGATTTAGTACCAAAGACCACATACATACTCTTCGGTAAATTGTACAGAAGACTGAAAATTACAGTCTGCCACATTGCCTTGCATATGTGTACTATGAGAAATCCCTTGATTCCATCAATATTTGCTACTATCCCTTCAGCGGTATCATGTTGGCTGGCGGTATATCGAAGTCCTGAAGTATCTGAACAGTAGGGCTACGATAGCTGTCCGAGTTCAGAACCAGAATACGAAGCCTATCCAACTGCAGGGAGGTTTAATATAGGGTGACGTTTTATCCCCGAAACTCTTTACTGCTGCATTGGAAGACGTTCTCAAGCTATTGGACTGGAAGTGATACAGTATTAACATAGATGACGAGTACATCACTAACTTCCGAATTGCCGACGATATAGTCCTTACGGCAGAATCGCTGGAGGACCCAAGCACTTTGCTCAATGACCTCAATAGTGTCTTCCAACAGATAAGTTTTCAGATGAACGTGGACAAAACAAAGATCATGAGTAAAGTCCATGTCACACCTACGCCGCTAGTTGTTGGAAACACTTAAACCGAAGTTGTTGACGAGTATGTTTACCTAGGACAAAATAATTAAGGTAAGTCCAACTTCAACCAAGAGGTCAGGCGACGAATTCAACTTGGCTGGCAGCATTCGGAAAATTACGACCGTTTACCTCAAAACCAAAAAAAACGATATTGTACAACCGGTACATGTTGTCACTGATGACTTTCTGGTCAGACGTTAGACGTGTTTCTTCACTGCTGGCCGTATGAAGACGCTCAAGGTCGCTCAGCGAACTATGGAGAGGGCTATGCTTATCCGTAGTAGAACTAGAGTGACCAACATAGCCCAACGGATCAGTAAACTGAAATGGCAATGAATCGGCCATATAACTCGCTGAACCGAGAACGGATGGGGAAAAAAGGTTCTCGGGTGGTAGACTAGTACAGGTAAGCGTAGTTTAGTGTGACCCACCACTAGATGGTGTGACGGCGTGGTAAGACATGCAGGAAGTCGATGGATACAGGTGGCACAGGACCGCGCTTTGTGGCGTTCCTTGGGGAGGCCTATGTTCAGCAGTGGACTTGTGAAGGGCTGTAATAATGATGATGATAATGATGCTTGAAAACAAATCAACAAATAGTGTAAACTTCTTTGACTTGAAGGGCACTTAAAGGACAAATAATAATTGTCACTTTATGTATCATCACAAACGCTGTACTTTTTGAGCAGGCGCGGGCTGTGTGTGTACGCGCGATTTATCCCAATATAAGCTACGTAAAGCTTCAGTAAGTTTTCATTTACAGCTTCAAGCTGTTAGCTTCCATATTTACTATATACTACGAATACAGTATACACTACGAAGCTCGGCCTCAGTGTAAGTGATATATGGACTATGATATACCTTAACATAGAAGCTTAAAATCTTTACAATCAGTATTGTATAAATTAAGTGAAAACCTTTCTTGTTCAAGATTCAAAACTTCAGATGGCACATACAGAAAGGAAGACGGTGGCTTATTAAGAACTAAAGGAAATAATGGACTCATCGTTCGTGGAGAATACGGTTATTTGGATCCTTCGGGGCGAAATCACATTGTCAGATATATTGCGGATACCAACGGATTCCAACCAGAAATTGATGAGCAAAATATTAGATTTAATGACAGACGAATAATCTAACAAAGCATTGTTTAATTAATAGTTAAGTTTACTATACTTTACCTTTTAAAACTGCAATAAAATTATTTTAAAACATTTAAACATCATAACGCTTAAAATTTTTTTGGAATTGTTAAACTATTCAAAGTCTTTTTATCTGCACCTGGTTATGACTTTTGCAAGATTTTCTAGGGCAACGGAAAAGTTTTGGCACATATCCGCGGACTCCCCAGTGCCAGCCGCTTATCAGCGGCCACTCCTCGAGAGAGAACAACTCCTCCCACACCTCCCAGCAGATCTTCTCTAGGTTTCCACCACAGGTTATGTCTGAACCGTGGAGATTTAGGAGAAAGTGTACACAGTAATATTGAAACTTTCTTCCTTGAGCGGAGCAGCCTTGGCAAAGGGCTAGCGAATTTCACCTCTCCTAGGACCAGCCCTTCACTTTGGACCAAGGGTATGAGTTTTTTTAGCTTACCGTAGGTGACCAAGCCATGGCTACTATGCTAAGAAATTATGATGCCTATTCCACCACATTCCAATGTCCGAAGTGGCAGTTGAAAGGCCAGTACTATTATAATTTCATCATCATCATTACAGCCTTTCACAAGTCCACTGCCGAACGTAGGTCTCCCCCAAGAATTGTCATAAAGTACGGCCCTGAGCGGCCTGCATCCATCGACTTCCTGCATGCCTTACCAGGTCGTCACTCCATCTAGTGGGGGGCTTTCCAAACTTTGCCTACCGGTACAAGGTACTAGGTAAGGTACAAAGTACCAGTAAGGTACAAGCTATATGGCCGGCCCATTGTCACTTTAGCTTACTAATCATTTGTGGTTATGAACTATAATCTGTTGCACTATCTCGGTTACCTTGGTTCTATTGCGGATATCCTCATTTCAAAATTTTTCATGCAGAGAAAGCCCGAACATAATCCTTTTTACAGCTCGCTGAGCGTCTTTGAGCTTCCTCATACGGCCAGCAGTGAAAAACCACGTCTTAGATCCATAAGTCATCACTACTGCGATACACGCACTGATTATACAATCTTGTTTTCAAGTTTTGAGAAAATGTGTCGTAATCTCCCGAACGCTGCCCAGCCGAAATGAATCCGATGATTGACCTCTCGGTTGAAGTTGGACTTACCTAGTAGATAACAGCTATTATAAAACCGATGTAATAAATTCGTAATAATGATAATGTGTTTTCCTATACCCATCCCGTTTGCTTAAATATTCGTAGTGCATCCTTACGTTAATACATTAACTTTACTGATCTCCAGTTATGAAAGATACACGCTGTGATATATTCGAACTTGTAAAAATTGTGAATACACCTCAACTTCATCACCATCATTATTTTAGCGCATTACAAGTGCGTCGCTTTACAATGAAAAAATATAAAACTCGAATATAAAAAATTAATTAACAATACAATTTAAAATATTGAAATAGCTACCGTGTGGAGTAAGAACTTGACTTTCAAACCCAGGTAAACAAGGTAGTATAAAACGTCTAAAATGTCATTACGTAATGACAAAAGTCGATGACATCGCAATCGCAATGAGACGAAATGTTATATCACTCGACCTTGTACGACTAATTTTACAAAGAAATTATGTTTAAGCAGTATCGTAATATTGATTCAGATTGGCCTAAAAAGCATTTCTTGTAAGGAAAGTGAATACGAGTGTCGAGGGTCAACATCGCATCGGTTCAACACTCTCTGACGTAACTTATCGGTTGGCTGCAGACACTACAATATATGTTCGAAGGCAGACTACACTTCTATGTATATATTTTATTTATACATATTATTTTCTTCTCATAAAGAAAGAAACTATATATATTGATAACCGTAAATTTAAAACAGTAGCCATACCCATACATGTTTCGTGAGGGATTCAACTTAAAATTACGATTAATAATTTAAGTAACACGTCGAGGATCGAACTGGAACACTAAAATTTCAAACGAATTTTCAGCCTTTGAGCTACCTCGGCTTAAGATATTTAATCAGAGCTTAATTCAGCTCTGGTTAAATATCCTAAGCAAAAGCGGGGTGACTGCAGGTTTCCTCGAAGATCATCCCTGTTTCCAGCCCAACCACGTTGTTAATCAACATGTAAAATTGCCCTTCACACATTTAGAGGTGCTGACACCGGAAACTAAGTATTACAATATGATGGCATGAGAATGTCCTTCAGACCAAATTTCGGTTACCGTTTACTGTCTCAACACATCTAGCCCTTTGCGTAAGATATATTATAATAGTACGTGAGAAGGTGTACTCTCTACTCTCCTACTCTCTTAGTCTGAAGAGACGGTAAATCGACACGACTGGAAAGAGATCATGTGCAGGACCAACAGTTTTACGTGCTTTCTGAGTCACGGAGATAAAACACCGCCAACTTAATGAGAATTTGGTGGCAAAAAAGCCCAATAACAAATTTTTAATCCTAGACCTCTTTATCAGCGGTCACGCTTACCACCACCAGACATTCAACCCGGAAGGGCACATGCGTACACAAAATACCAGCTTAAAATAGCAGCATTATAAATGTCTTCTGATGCGTTTCGTAGCGTGAGTAACGGGGAGCTAAGAATCTTTTTACTAGTAACAAGACTTTCCATATTAATCCTCAATAGGTGACAACGTACTAGCTTAATTTTTTTTATTGACAATAGGTGTAAGTGTCTATGAATGACAACCTCCACTTATAAACAGTTGGCTGCGTACTTTTATGTAATATTTATTTCATTTAGCACCCGCTTAAAATAGTGGCAATACAAAACTATTATTCTCTCTTAAAAGAATATGGATATTAACCAACATCTATAAATTGAGCAATTCTGTGGTTTTCTGCTATTACCGCATAGTTTAGTAAGCGCACACTTTACGCCTCACACCCAATATGTCTTTGTATTCGAGACACTATAATACCGGCCATGACACACATAATCATTACCTAAATATCACAATGACCATCATCGCTATCATTAGCCTTTTAAGTACGTTACTTGGCAAAGTTATTTTAAAGCTGCTCCAGGCGAGTATTTCTTGAAAGATTTGACCTTCCCACTATTCGTCTTAAGGTCAGTATTTTCTCAATCATGAACACTTCGCACTTTAGAATAATGAAATATGATAATGATAACTCCTTCCAATCGATCTAATTCTTTATTTGAAATTTTGTACTTTAACCGTACTGCTTTTTAACCGAAAATCGAAGGAATGCGAAGACCTCTAGAAGTAACAAGTAAATAATAAAAAGTAGACACAGACATTTAAATTTAAATTTCACTTATACATATGTAGGTATTAAAATCATATTGAAAGCCATAATAATCCTTAATACTAGTTCATAATTCTAACAACGAGGCAACATCGTTGTTAATTAAGTGCAACTTACATACAACAAAGTAAATGTATTTCTTGCTTATTGGCTGCAAACAAGTACTTATCTTAATTTACTTTAATAAAATTTCATAACCGGGTCTATTTTTTCGAGATAATTAAGTGCGAACTCTAAGACTTTGGGCATTTCTATGAAGTTATGTACAGTGAATTGCGGTTTGTTAAATTCACCACATTTTTGATAAAACGTACTTGTATATTGTCATAACGTATTTAGGAATGATTTTTAACGTCGCAAAATGCAACAGTATCATCTATTTAATAACATCGTTCACTTGAAAATGTTAAAGGCCGAGTGGTTCGCTAAAACTGATTGACATTCTCATAACCTTACTGACTGTTGCAAGTACCATAATATTCTTAAATATAGTAATTTATACTATAAGTTATACTACAATTCGCGATAGTTTATTGCATTTTATTAACTTTAGTGTTGTTGCTAAGATAATGTTCATTGCAAATTATAATTTTTTTTTCACAAACTGTAGGTATGTTTTTGATAAATGTTTGCCATGTAGTAGCGGCACTAGCAAACCCACTACACTATATCATCCCATGAGTGTCATAGAGAAGACGGAGAGGGGGGTGAAATGGAATATGTGCAGCAACATATTCCTGATAACAACTTAGCAATAAATGAAATATAACAAAAGAAAAAAGTGCCTTCCGACGCAAATTATCACGGTAGTTGAAATAGAATCATAAAACATCATTAGCACAAATAAAATAAACATAAAAATATTATCAAAGATTTAAAACAAAAAAAAAGTTTTGAACAACTTGATTATACTGTAGCTGTACCATATTTTACTGCCTAAATTATGTTTATTTATCCACTCAGTCACTGCAGCCTATCAAAAGGCCACTGCTTAACAAAGACTCTCCCTTAAATAGACTGATAGGGAGGATATTGCCATAGTTTCTAATGTTTTTTACGTGGTAGAGCCACACTGCAGCTATATTAATTGTATAGTTGTAGCACTAATGGGTCGGTTAGACCGGGGAAGGACCACGCTCTCACAGAATGCCAGCGTCAAATAGCAGCTTAATGCGGCTGTGTTTCGTATGGTGAGTGTCGGGAACCGGAGACCCTTTTTACTGAAAAAGAGGTATTCCATCTTAGTCCTCAAGGCTGACAACGCATTTGTATTTTGATTCTCCAACAAAGATAGATGTAGATTTATATGGACCACAGCAACCACTTACCTATCAGGTGGACTGTGTGCTCGCTTGTGACCCTTTTCCTGTGAAAAAAATGTTAGTAGTCACGTTGGCAATCGCTGTTTTTTTTAATAATGAGATATAGGAGATAAAAGTCAGTCAATTCTAGTAGACTATTGGAGCAAAAGACAAATCGAGCTGTGGGTGACGGATACTACGATATGTATCGTGTAGTAGCGTTGTAAAACTGTTCACTATACACTATCCTATATCGAGGCTTCAGAAGGAAACCGAAACAGAGGATGAGCATCAGCAACTTCAACTGCAAAACGGCAAATACGGCAAAATCCCCTCAATTAGGCAAGCTATGGAAGGCCCCATGTTGAGCAGTGGACTTTTATAGGCTTTAAATGGACTATGGAAGAGATTGCTCACCAAAAGTATACTGTTAATAAATATATTCTTCTTTTTATCATCATTAGCCCACGAAAGGCCACTGATGGGCATAAGCTCCTCCCAATAAATCACCTTACGTTCCGCACCTTTGGATGTGTTCTCCGTGGCCAGTTTAGGTATTTTGAATCTGCGTTTACGAGATCGTTATATCGCCATTGCTATAATGATATCTGTAGCTACGAGATTTTTTTAGTATTTCCCACGAATATATTTTTTCATCTAGAATCTACGAATTGAACAACTTCCGAGTAAGAAGATCGACCAAAAATACGTAAAAAATAATGGTGGTTAACGACGCCTTTTACTTACAATTGTAAACAATACGTTACAAATTAAAAACAATCAAGTAATTAGTTACCTTAAACCATGCTACTTATTTCCTTTGCTAGATATAATTGATTAAGTTATACAATGTTTATAAACATTGAACTTTATGAATTTCTTATGATAAATGCATAGGTCACGTTGATTGTTAACCGACACATCATGTGTGCGTTCGTACCCTCACAAATACGAATACCTTACATACACAATAACTTCTTCAACGACCGACGTTTGATATGTTCTTTACTTACAACAAGAAGCGCCAACTCAACTACGCGGCTGTGTTGCAACCTGGTAATATAAGAAATACATACATATATAAGACGAACGGTTGGATGCGTAACCATCACACACATCAAGTAATCTTTGGAGAGTGCAGTCGTTGTGTACAAACAATAAACAAAATGAAACTGGTCAGTAACGATAAATTAACAGTAATAATAATAGGAATAAAAATAAGAATACAAAATATCTGGGTATGCGTAACGAGATGACTGCCATGTGCCAGTCTGCTAACTGAAATTATTTCTGTAGACGTTATTGTGAATGGGTTAATTCCATACAGCTTCTAGAGTCATCTGAGACGCAACGTATCTTTATTAATATGCATCTTCTATTTCAGTTCGTGATACTCGCCGTAATAACTGCAACCACTGCTGCACCCCAAAATCCACAGGACGTCCAAATCGTCCGTTATGATACCAATAATGGCCTGGATTCGTATAGCTTCGCGTGAGTGGACTGCTTTATGCGTTACCAAAGAGAAAACTTTTAGTTTTTTTTTTCAATATTATTCTCGTTACAGGTGGGAGTTATCAGATGGAAGTAAACACGAAGAACAAGGACAACTTAAGAACCAAGGAACTGATGATGAAGTCATGTCAGTTCAAGGACAGTACGGTTGGGTTGGTCCTGATGGCGTGACGTATATCATTACTTACACTGCTGATGAAAATGGCTTTCAACCTCAGATCCAGCAGGGCCCAGGAGGAGCTATCCCCTCAGCTGTCGTAGCTTCTCTCTTAGGTTAATTTAACTAAAGAAAGAGCGAAATAAATGTAATTTGTAAATAGCGTAATGAAACTATGCAACCTTATATAATATTTATATACAGGTTTAATAAGGTATTGTAAATAAAAAAATATTACTTATAGTTTTTTATTATTTGGTATTTGGCAAAGAAGGAAAGGTTTTATAAAAAATATTATTCTTATTTATTATCTAATATGACCATTAGCTAACAGGTTGCGCAAAGCTCATCTTTAGCCCGCCCTTGCCAATCGTATTCGAGATCCTCGATTTAATGTTTATTGTAGTAGTAATAACAAGTTTTGATTGAACATTAACGTGAGATCGAATATGCATCTGTCAATATAAAATAGTCATAAATAATATGTTACTTCAAAGTAAAAGTAATGGAGATACAGTTTATATAATTTATACTGGTTCACCAGTACCACGGGCCGTTTCTTTTTTAAATATATAGTTGAATGTTTTATTAGTAGGTTTAATTTAAGCTACCAATCGATGTACCAAGCGTTGCAATCACAGGCACTTTTGCCAACTTGAGAGATGACGATGAGTAGAGCAGAATGGAAATTCTTAATGTAAATCTTTGTTAAATATACTTCTTTTTATATATTATGGTAGGATATGGTACCTTTTCTAATCACTATGAATAAATACCCCATTCTTAGCTAATTATGCCGCTAAGCACTGTAAGTCGGTCAAAAGAGTTGGAAAGGAAAGGTAAGTTAAATTAAAGATTTTCATGGACCATAATATAGAATGCTATTTGCCTCCTGATAAAAAATTATTTTCATATAATGCATTTCATGTTAAATCTTACGTTAGATGTGTTACTTACTGTTCGTATCATGCAAAAAAAGATAATTTTGACAAACGTCACTTCAAAGAACTTTTTATTAACAGGTAACAAGTCATTAAGTTTTCCACTCAATGTAACTTTCTATACAATTTGCCTCATGGGAGAATTGCTCCATAGTTGCCACTCTGGGCGGACAGATTAGCCAACGCCGTTTTTGAGTTATTGAGGGAGCCGCTGCTGCTGATCTGTTCCAGTTTTCCTTTGTCATCTCTTACAACACCCAAGAAAGGATTTGGTTTAGTGGTTATTCTTACACCGCACCGTTACTATATGGTTGTGACAAAGATATAAAATTACATTTCTAAATAACCAGATTTTAATAATATAATTGTAATATTAATGATAAATTCGATGTTATTATAAATCCAACCCTACCTTTTAAAACTTAAGCAAAACCCTACCTATAGTTATTTAAACCTACGATAGTTTTAACGCAATGACAAAAAATTTATGTGTTTTTGAACTAGTTAAGTAAGACATTTCTGTACGTAATAAGTTAACTTGTATATACGTAACTCAATCTTGTCAGTAAATAGGATATACCGTAACCTATTCGTTAATGTACAAAGATGAAACAGAAGCTGAAATCTATTACAGGTAAAAATAAATTTATGTTATCGCTGTACTAATTATAATATATCAATATCTTGTTTCTAGTTTCTGTGATGTTAGTGCTGTTAGCTTTTTGGCTTTCGCAGCTTCATATATTTCATAAAAGGGGGCGATGGATCATAATTATATATTTGTGCAACGTTAAATAGAAATCGTTTTTAAATTTTTTTATTATTAAAATTATTCAAAGAACGCAATCTGTAGTGAAAAAACTTTTGTTATTAATTACCGTATTCGAATGGGCCAAAACAGTAAAAAGACTTGACCGAGAGTTCTTTATACAAATATAATTAATATTACTTCGAAGAGTGCAAACTGACTACTTGTAAATAAGCTAAATTTTGTTAAGAATACTACTACTTATGTCAAATAGTGATTTATTAGTTTCCTCTTGAAACTACGTACGGTTTCATGCCGAAAGTGTCATGGTAATAAAGTTTCAGAAGACTGTGTCGCTACGAACGCTTGTAAATGTTGGTTTTCGTTTCACTCCGTTCTACTATAGCAAAAGGGATACTCGTTCCTAGTTTTGAAAATATTATTGTGAACTTTACTACGGAATCGATGAAATTTAAAACACACACGCTTGCCTGTTTTCTAAGCAGCAACAGGTAAGTGGTTTACCTTCGCCACCGCATCTAAGCAGGTAGGTATTTAAATATTACAACAAAACTAAGTCATCTGGTACAGATATAAAAGGTTGCGGAACTTAACAAACTTTTAGTGTCGCTTTTTGGTCAACGCCGAAATATCAGCTAGTAATCATGAAAGTGGTACGTAGTATTATTTCACACAGTGATTAGAAATGAGGTGGGATCTAAAATTTTAATTGATAATGTGTACAAATTTGTTTGTCTCCTGGTAGGTGGTAGCGTTGTGTCTGCTGGGCGTTGCCTTAGCTGCCCCTCCTCCGGCTTTCTATTCCTCAGATAATAAGAACGCTGAAATTCTTCGCTACGATAACGATAACACTGGATTTGGATCTTACAAATATGCGTAAGTTATAAAATAATATTTTATTGCATTAAGTTACCGCGATTGAAAAAACAGTTACAATTAAAGTAATCATTTATTAACAACCATCAATTAAAACAACTGGGGCTAAATCAGCAAAGCTTTAAATATTAATTCCTTTCCGATTGATACCCACCTCCTTTTCATCATCCGACACCAAAGCGGTTAAAGGGTCTTTACCCATTTGCTGTCGATATTCCACCGTTTATTCTCAGTGCGTACGACAAAATTTTTCCATTCAAATAAGATGTATGGCTCCATTATCACTTACGGGGGTCAGCTTGGCCTAAGTAAGACCACGCTATCACAGAATACCGACGTAAAATAGCAGCTTAACGCTGCTGTGTTTCGTATGGTGAGTGCAGAGAACCGGAGGCCCTCTTTACTGGAAACGAGGCATTCTATCTTAGTTGTCAGGAGTGACAAAGCATCTACCTATTTATCTGCATACATTATTAATTTTGGATAAATGTAAATATCTATAGGCCACAACATCCACTTACCGTTAGGTGGACTGTGTGCTCGTTTTTCACCTTATTCTGTATTAAAAAAACATACAACCAGTGCAGATTATAGTCAAGCAATGGCTTACAATAAGTAAAGTATTACAACTAAAATATATTTTATTACATATTATATCTATTATGTACACATTTATTATATTATATCCATTATACACATATTTATAAATCTTCCAAATCACATCTAAAGCTTCTGAAAACTCACTACAACACACAAAGTCGTAGTGACTTTGTGTGTTGTAGTGAGTGATGAACACGATCAAAAATAAGTTATCTCATAATTACATCGACCCGCGTACATACAATATTAAAGTAGATTTAAAATATCCTAGAAAACCAGTTTTGAAATTAGTATTCAGTTCAAATATGTCATTGTCAAGGCAAATTGAATATAATTTATAAAAAAAAATGGGAAGTCAAATCAAACATTATGTTTCAATCAAGGAAACTAACCTGAGATAGAAACCGACTACCGTACTTGATAATATTATTATTAAGAAACTCACATAAATATTCCTTTTATTCGATTATATATACATATCAAAGAGCATAAAATTATGGTAATACGCTTCTAACTTACTACGGCTATGGTTATAAGTTCTAACTACTCCTATTATTAATAACGTGTCGTGTGCGCATATAAATCCAATATACGCTTATCCGATAAAATTCTTAGTAAAAATTATATATCTACTTTGTGATATGTGATAAGATCAGCAATTAAATTAAGGAATTATTAAAATTTTCTAGATCCTAAAAGCTATACCTATAACTACCTGTCCTCTTTTTTAGCAGCTTAAGAATCCACAGATATCTATAGGCCTTTATAAGATGATGCCGATATTTAGTCACCAGAATGTTAATCTTATAAAGCGTAGCATCCGCACTGCACCACGTACAACTGAGTTCGCCAATTGCATAAAAGTCTAAATACGTTGGTGACGGCAAAAGTTTTGTCATTTTAAACTAGTAACTTCAACAGTATTTAAAACCACCAAATCATGATATGCGTTTCATACGTATTGTATATGTAAGAAATATTTTGACAAAAACATTTTTCTTTAGTATCCTGGTAGCTATTCCACGCAGCTATCAACTCCTCATCAGAACAGAAGTTCGTAATTTTAGTTTTTATTTTATGCATGCATGGGGAAAGAAACGAAAGTCGCTTGGTACCACTTCAGGACTGTTATGTTAGCTGTCTCATTTGCGAAAGTGTTTTTTACTTATTACAAGCCATTGTTTGACAACAATCTTACGAAGTAGTAAGCGGTGATGAATCCCAAGTAGGTAAATCGCACTGTCTCAACCTAAAAAGCCTATTTCCATTGTAATCACACGAAACACCAGATGCCAGCAAATTATTCTATATTTATATGATTTAACTTTTACACCCAATATGTAATGTTGGAGAAAACCGAGAGGCTAGCTACTCTAGGCTATCGCTTAAAGCGAACAAGATTGGTTTTAACTAAAACAAGTTCACTAATAAGACTTTAACAAGCCCCTCTAATTTCCACGTTGCTGGTTTGCATTTTACAATACAAGCCCATATGGCTACACGCCAGTCTTCATGCACTACCGGAGTCTCATTCAGGGTAAGCACACGTTACCAGTGTGAAGTTCCGCCACACCTTTACTAGAACAGCTAGTTTAATTGTGACTACTTTGATCTTGCATTCAGCAAACCACCTGAAGTTTAGGTTCGTCGAAATCTCAACAGCCAACAACTGTAGGTGGTCGATTTACTTTAAAGATACATCTTGGAAAGTGGGGACGTGATGAAGTGTCGCCGGCGCTAATAACAATATTTATTTTAAATTTTAAACTACCAGGACAGTGGTAGCTTAAGAGCTTAGCGCTCGCTGCAAGTTTCTCAGTACGCGAGCAACCCGGATTCGATCCCCGTCGGCACCAATGAAATTGTTTATTGCAATGTTAAGTGGTAAGTTCTAATTCGTGAGGATATTTGTATAAAACAACCGTCAATGTCTTCTACACTCCCGCATATGGATGCATGGAAGTTACTTAGTTTTTGATGTCAAGACACGTATTCATTACGCAACAATTCAATAATTGAAAGATTTGGAACGTTGAACGACGCCGTGGAACTTTTATTTGGCAACGTTATCTGCAGACGTTGTAAACATATTTCTCATGTCGCCTGAGGAGCTAGTGAGTTTCAGCTGCAATTTTAGAAATTTTTCGATTAAAAAACGTTGGTGGGTTAGAAATTACAAAGATAAGAAAATCTATTTAGTGAAGTTTCAGTGAATGAAATGAAAAACTCTTTTCAGTGAATGAGAACAAATCGGTATTCAAAATCGGCATTGAAAATGTAATTAAAAACAAATTTTTAGAAAGGTTAATTATTACCTATACAATTCAGCGGTCTCTTTGTCATCTTCACGTACGGTGCCAGCAATAATTGAACTGGTAAGTCACAGGTGTGTCCAGAGACTTACTGTTGCACCGTTACATTTAAAAGACAGATACAACAAGCAAAAAGCAGCCAAAAATGGCTTTTATATCGATACAGAAGTGTAAAATAATTATAACTTTCCAAAAATATCAATATACAGGTCAGCTCAGGAAACAGTTTATGGAATAGAAGCTAGATTGGCGACAACAAGTATTTCTAAGTAGTTAACATTTATTTTTAGTTTTTTATTAATGTTTGAAAATAAACCTCATGAGACATTTAAATAAAACCAAAGTGCTACATCTATATAATACTAACACCTCAAATGAGCTAGATTGAAGTTATGCAAATAAAATAAAAATTTGCAACGGTTTGACTTTCAACATCTAGTACCCAGGAATACTCATATCAGAAAACTGTTTAGTTTAAGGGTTTAGTAGCTCTTGTGGAAATGAGTTATTTTCACTAATCACTATTTTCACTCATCATTTATTTCGTATACCCGTTAAAACACTAACTACTCGCGCGTTTAATTTTAACTTTTTAATTCCCGACGTCATCCCCGTTATTTCTGTAGTTATTCTGCCACCTGTCAAAGGGTCGAAGGCACCACCAGATATTTTTATACTTACATTTTTACAACAGGATGTAGTCATTAATTCTTTTACCACGTTCACACGTAACATTTTATATTTAGAATTTTTCTTTTGCTGTCAGGAATTAATTCTTATTATAAAAGCTAAAGGATAATAAGTTCGACAGAAAACTTAAATTCTAAATTTTCTTTACAGATTCGAACAGTCAGACGGTACAAAACAAGAGCAGCAAGGAGAAGTGATTAACGAAGGCAGTGAGGATGCGTACCTCAGTGTAAAAGGTAGATACACGTACGTAGGACAAGATGGTGTCACATACATTGTAACATATATTGCTGACAAAGACGGCTACCAACCTGAGATTGAACAAGGACCTGGCGGAGGTGTACCCGATTCAGTCATCGCTTCTCTTCTTGGTTAATTTATCATACACTTGTTACATCATTGTAAATATATAAAATTAAAGAAAAGCGTACAAAGATTTTAATTCAATCAAAAACTATGTTTCTTTTATATTAAACAAACGAATATATCGTATATTAAATGTTCACTATCACTTACAATCAATAAAAGCTTTAAAAAATGCGACACATAAACCTCCCCTCGCGACCTTGAAATTCGACAATTGCAATAAGGCTCTGAGATTATCAAAACAGTTTTTTGAATTGATATTACATATACACCATAGGGATTTGAAGTAATTTCTCAGTATTTTTATTCATAAATATAATAAGGAATGTAGTATTGTAGATCTGTTATGTAATAATAATAAAGTATAACCATAATTTATAATGATGCTTAACTAACCAGCTAAATATATCAAATAATAAGTAGAATAAAAAATGATTAGCGTCATTTTCATCGTACTATAGCAGCTCCTAAAATAAACATACTGATTTCTTATTTCAAGCAATTAGATTATAATGCGGATATTAAAACAATGTATGCTGCATTTTTGAATTAGCCTCGACGAATTTTAAGCTAGAATATATTATGATATTCAATCTGCCATTTGATATACATAGATTTCTTAACGGCAAAAACTGTGCGAGCCATTAAATTTATCCCCAACATCATCAACATATGAATTATTAAAATATTATGGTTGTATGGAAAATGGAAAAATTTTCTTAACATTTTAGAATTATGTTGCAGGTATTCTATACATTCTTTATTAAACATCAGGTTTAAAAATATAAGCCTATAATTCCGCTGTTTCTTAAAGTGAATAACAAGAACGAAAAGTTATTGACTACGAGAGATTCATAGAAGCCGCAATAAGTGACAAAGACCCTACAACTTATTCTTTATTGAAAATATGATATTTGTGTTAGTTTCTCACCTCTATTAATAATATTTCATTTATTTGATTAAGAAGCAGATCTTTAATTTTCAAATAAAACTAAATATAAACATGCTACTACAAAAGAAATTTAAAAGAAAATACGTCACTGATAAATACTTGTCTGTTTGTTTGTTCCCTCACCAACCAGCCTTTGCCAGCATGCGAGAATGGATAAATATTACATTATCTTGCCGGATCTCTAATTCCTTAAATAGATTCAAAAAGGCTAATACAAGTTTATGGTCATTTTGTAATTTTAACTAAAAAAGAATATGTTTAATTAATACACTCAATCTAAAAGACAGCAAACTCAATTCCACAGTATTAGTGCCAAAATGTGTCAATCGTGTTTTGGCCAACATAATTCACTAAGAAAAATCTTTAACTCTCATATTGAATTAAAAAAATTGTGGATTCGAAATTTTTAGTAACAAAAAATTCCTTTTCTGTGCACCCATAAACAGTGAAGCAGTGAATCTGCTTTTGAAGCCCACGTCACCTTAAATACCTGGTTTATGTATACAAGAAAACGTTTTACTGTTTCATAATATAATATATATCTACATATAAAATCTGTTTCGATGGCAAACTATTCCTGTTGCGAAACCTCATGAATATTGATAGAGAGCAATGCCAGGAGTGATCTAGATTCTAGACTATATTTTATCCAAGAAACTTGAAAATTAAAGTGAGTCAAAGATTATCACATAAACTTTAAGAAATATAAAAAAACATTCTTACAAAACTAAGTATTTGGTTTGCAATTTAACACAAAAAGTGTCTCATACTGTCTTCTGGTCTGTTTTTATCTCTGGGCACAGAATATATTTACTCTCTATCTCTGTCTCTGAGAAATGGAGTGTAGAAGTAAGGAGTGCCAACTTCCATAATAGAATAGTTGAAAAAGTGGCCATCTGTAAACAGTTAATAACAGGTCAAAAACTCTCCACAATAGCGCTGTAGTAGCTACTGGGATGAAATGAACTTGGCACTTGTCGACGGTTTAAAGTGTGCTGCTAAACTTCTCAGTAGCTCTAAAATATAAAATAATTTTATTTAGTAAATATAACCTCGAAAAAGTCGTCTATCCCACTTATATTTTTCGGCACGTTCTTTAAAATTTACCCCGTAGCTATAGTGGCGCCACCCCTATTTAACGGTTTTCTATGAACACTTTTTAGTACACAGTCTGTACTCCTTACTTCTACACTCCATACTCTGAGACTAAATTAACACTTAATTATACAAATAATGTTGACAGCGCTTTTGTGAAGTGTTGTACCTTACGATAACGATTTGTTGAATCGTATTTTTATTAGAAGACAAGCTTCAACTTAAAATTCAAACAGTTTTAATAAACACATCTTGCCAGAATATTTTAAAGTCTCATTTAAAATACCCGTCAACAACTTCCACCACCTATCGGCATATGGTCACACAACAACTCCTGCTAGCTTGCTCAGTGGTGAGCTAATGCTCACCCTCAAGCAGAGATTCCGGCATATATGTTCTGTAGCTGCAAGCCTCTAACAAACCAAATCAGTCTACAACGTAGCCATCAGGTGTCTCCAGCAAAAATGATTTTAACAAGTTTTTGTACTTATGTAAGGAATATGTGTCCTTTTGGAACATACAATTGGAACTTTTGTTTATAAAAATATATGTCTCATCATATGTAATTATCATATTTTCATATTTTGTTTATAAATTGCATATGAAATCATTAAATTGTGGTGCAACGATTGTTCACGGGATATGTGTTGAATTCCCAGATTTCTGGGCACAAAATTTTGTACCATTATTTTCTTAACCCTATCCATTAATCTTTCTAATGTTCGTCTTGGAACCATTACTAACTGAGGTAACCGGTCATCTAATTCACCAGTTCTCATCTTCATTAAAAGAGCACCTAAACCAAACAACTAAAAATGCCTCTATTTGTTTCTATAAGACGCGGCCTGTCATATAAATTATTTGACTACCTATCACTGAGGTTGCCACAAAGCAAAAAAAATTAGGTAGGATTATTAGCTATAGAATAGATAAAAATAAATGTAAAAGAATTACAAATTCTTCAAGATGATCCCACAGCTGTATGTGTCGTCTCGGCATGTTAAAAGGTGAAAATGAAACCCTAACTAAAATTTTATATTTTGGTACACCATCCTAAATAATAATATAAAATAAAAACTAATTTCACTAAATCTTAATTAACTTCTCTAGTATTTATTTTTATACAGTCTTTTATATATTGATATCCCAAATCCCATGTTATATTTTGATGAAAAAGTAAACTCTAAATAAAATAATAATGAACTGACGCGCTTAGTTCAAAATAATACAAACCAATATTTCAGCTAATTACGTAACAACAAAATACATAAAATTAACATCAACCACTAACGTATTTAGCCAATAGCGTTACCCATATGTGTTAAAAATATTAGTTATATATAAATATAACTTTTATTTTTAATTTATAT
>DWHP01000466.1:0-19892 GCA_018247895.1 Parnassius honrathi
GAATAGTTTACCACCGGCGATTTTTCCGGACCGATACGACCTGGGGACCTTCAAGAAAAGAGCTTACTCCTTTCTAAGGGGCCGGCAACGCATCTGCAATTCTCCTGGTATTGCGGTTGTGGTCATGGGCTGCGGTAGTCACTTAACATCAGATGAACGGTATGCTCGTTTGCCCCCTCTTCTATAAAAAAAATGTTTTGGTTGATTAGTAAGTACTTATACATCATAATAAAATTACTGGGAATTAACATGCTTATCTATGTTATTACACACCGATAAATAGTGAGGAAGTAAGATGTTTTAAACTGTTTGTGTAAGGATTACAAAAACACAGGTATAATTTAATTGTTATTTATTACTAGCGATGCCTCCCGGCTTTGCACTGGTGATTTACGGATCTCGACAACAGTGCCGTCTACCGGATCCAAATGTAAATATTAACCATTTCGGGACCCATTCAAACACACTAAACATTTTCATCAAAAGTGGTTGCATGGTTTCAGTCTATGACGGATATAGGTAATAACATTTTTCAAATTATAACAAAAAATAAAAACAACAAGAAATATCAAAATCGGTTAAAAAAAAGAAATACATAAACAACAATTAACAACGAGGTAACGTTACAATTAACAAAAATAAACTAATTAAAAAGTTGTCTCTTAAATTGATCTCAAGTGTACGGTAGTAGAATGATACGTGCGAACCCAATAGACGACGAGAATCGGCTGACGAACCAATCACGTCGCACGTCAACGTCAACGTCATATCGACCAATAAAAAGTATGCTCACGACTCGTGCCGGCAATTATACTAATTCGAGCAATTTATTGATATAATATGTAATATCAATATAAATTGGTATTACGTAATATGTATATTACGTAATATCAAATTATGTTATATATAATATAAACTGATAAAGTAAAATTTATGATAATTAAATTGATAATAACATTAAGACCCACGTCATCATAACGTTAGAGTGATATTATTTTATGAAGATTGTCGATACACAAAACTAAAATATATAACTACCCGTTAAGTTTAGTTGTAATAATTGTGTTGGATGGAAGAACGAATATAAAAATAATTTGTGGCAAATTGACACATTTCGCTCAGCTGATTTGAATTGCGTAGCTCGAGTTATCTGAATTTCAAATCGAGTTAACTTGAGTCGATTTTCTTCCGAGTTGGCACATCTGTAATACAACACACGGGTGACAACGCATCTGCATTTTGATTCTTAATCGAGGATGGATGTAGATCCCTATGGGTTACAGCATCCACTTGCCATCAAATTAACTGTTTGCTCCGTTATCAATCTTATTCTATAAAACGGTTTTATAGAGTGTCTACTCGAGAGAGTTGATAAATATATAAACTCTTTTAGCGCTCCTGTGGAGAACCCTCCTTTTCCAAATATACATGCAGTGGAGAACCACTGCATGTATATTTGGAAAACAACGTATCCGTAAATTTATGAACAAAAGGCTACTTTATTTGTAACATCTTTGCTTATATTATTGAAAAGTATAGGATCTAAACAAAAATGTATTCGATAAAGAATCTAATTCAATAACCTGTCTTTTTATATTATCGAATATTTTATAAAAACTAATAGCCTAAACGACGACTTTTTTATTATCTATTAACAAATAATTGGTTGGTCGCAATTCGTAATTAGCTTTTAGACTTGCTTTTTTATCTACTCTCGCGTAAGCCTAACAGACTACTAATTGATTTATATATTTCTATGTAAGGAATAGGCGGATCGCGCCTTTAAATAGCACCACTAAAGTGGTTCTAAAATGGTCTTATCATGTGACTAACTTGTTTACATTATTAAAACAATTTTGTTCCCGATTTATCTCAAGTTTCATCTAAGGCGAAGGGAGGCAATGCGTGCTATACGACTGAATAATATTGGTAAAATTATTTCTAATAGATGGCATTAGTTTTTCTATTACGTAAAACTTGTCAGGCAAACGTTCTGACAACCGTATCTTTACTTTTTAAATTAATGTATTATTGCTACAAATTACTCTAGGTTAGGAGTTTAAAAACAAAAACAAGCAGAGCAGATGTTAACACAATGAAAACTTTAATATTTTTAAGTCCGTAGTCTTATTATACAAGTTTATAAGTATCCTCACGTTTTAACTATAAGCTGTTTTACGAAAGAAATCTCGCGGAAACTGCAGACTACATGAAATATGAGCTGCGGTACAGGCACACACATAAATACACAGATATACAGACGTAGAATAGACACACACCTACAAGTAGAGCATAGACACTGACACAGAGCATAAACACACAGACAAACATGACATAGACAGGCAGACAAACACACGCAAGCGTGTGTGTCTATTCTATTAATCAGTGGGTTGCAGGCCTGGTGATCTATTCTATTTTATTCATTGTTTGGATGCCATTCTCCTGCACAAAATTTGTATCAATTTACTTTACTTGTTTACAGGTATAACGAATATGAACTCTACGGGTTCGACTCAGCCCAGCTCGCCGAAAGCTCAATCTTACGAATATATGCTACAGCAAAAACTGTCTGCTATATCTAACAGCGTAAGTAGTGCGCTCAGTTTGTTATATGTTGATGTGTTTTTCGTAATAAAAATTGTAGAATGCGTAGGGTTTGGTACGGCCCGCGCATTCTATCTTGGCCGGGCTGAATTTAGTCTCGAGTAGCTGTGCAGATATAGTTCTTAGGGACAAAATGGTAACAAGAGGAGTGTTAAGGTGGGCGGTAACTATAACTAAAGTAGTTACGATTACGTAAATAATTGGTTACCGTTATTATTGGTTATAATTCGGTTTAATTTTATATTTTTATGGTTTAATGGTGTGTTAACGGAACATGTCGTTTTAAATACATTGATTATGTGAACAAAATCTTTAATGCACAACCCGTTAAAGATTTTATATAAAATTTATAGTTATGTTACGAGCTTGGGGTTCGTGACCAGAAAAACTGCCGATTGAATTACCAAAATTGACACTTTAATTACCGAACACCAATTTACCTACGGTATATGTATACCTTTAATTACCAAACTTAAAACACACTAATAATAAAACACAATTGCACTACTGATCACTTTAGTTCGCAGTTATATCGCTTGCATCGCCAATTCAGTAGTGTAGTAGATACTAAAAAACGACAGAAGACTTCATGAATTATCTGAAACTGTTGAAGCTTCTTGATTTAGAATGACGAAGACTTCTGGCCACTTAGTGAAGTAATCCATCACAACCATGAAATATTTGTTACCTACCACCTTCACTTTCCGGAAACGGCCCCGCAACGTCAAGGGTTATCCTCTCCCATGACAATCAACAATCCTTGACATCGTCACGACAGTGGACCCAGTAAAACCGTTTTTGGATCTTCAGTAGCGTTCGCTTAAGTCCCAGATGGCCTCTTGAATAACCATTATGGAACAGCTGTAGATCATCCGGTAATTTAGCTTTAGGGACAACCAACCATTTTCCCATTTACGGCACAGAACTCAGTCCTGAATCAACAAGCTGTCACATTGTGTCCAATAGCACTTTGTGCGAACGAACTCATCGTTGAGACGTCGCTCCACTTAGGCTTGGGAGCACTGACCTTCATCCATTCCTGAATCAGCTTGTTGTCCGAATCTTCCTGCTGTGCATATTGTAAGCTGTCCTACCACTCGTTGCTGAGGTGGTCTGTCCTGAGCATCCCCTCAGATACCACTTCCTTACCTTCTTGCCTAGTACAATGCTTGCAATCGTCAGGATAAGGTCTTCTTGACAATGCATCTGCGTTGCCATTACATTTCCCGCTGCGATGTGCGATCACAAAGTCGTATTACTGCAGTAGTTCAATCCATTTCGCAACTTGTTCTTCTGGATATTTGAACTGCAATAGCCAGTTCAGTGCAGCAATCCGTACGTAATATTTCCGCCCCAGAAGATATCTGCTAAAATGCTTCAACGGCTTTACCACTGCAAGCAATTCTCGTCTTGTGACACTATAGTTCCGGCTTTGACAACGACTTGCTGAAGTATGCTATCACAAACTCTTGATCACTATTTCGTTGAGACAACACACCGCCAAGTCCTATATTACTTGCGTCTGTGTCAATTATAAATTCCTTCCCCGCGTCAGGGTACCCCAAAATAGGTGTTTTGCACAGACGGTCCTTGAGCTCCTGAAATGCGATGTCACAACTTTCATCCCAGCGGAAATATCGCTTCTCCTCGGTTAGCTTGTGCAAAGGTTTGGCTATATCTGCAAAGTTCTTCACAAATCACCGATAATACGAGCACGAACTCAAAAATGCTCTAACCTGCGTCTTGTCTTTTGCCACCGCCTAATCCTTGATTGCGACGATTTTCTCGGGATCCGTACGGATACCTTCTTCTGACACTACATACCCCAAAAGGCTAACTTGTAGTTTGAATAGTGAACATTTCTTAGGACTCAGCTTGATGTTGGCACTCTGGATCTTCACGAGCCAGCGTTACAGCTTTTGAAGGTGTTCCTCAAACGTACGGCCTACGATGATGATGTCATCCAAATAGACCAGACAGGCGTCGCCAAGTAGCCTGGTAAGCACAAATTCCATCAACCTTTCAAACGTTGCCGGAGCATTGCATAATTCAAACGGCATAACTTTAAATTGCCACAGACCGTTTCCTATCGAGAATGCAGTTTTCTCCTTGTCCTTAGTTTCTATTTCAACTTGCCAGTACCACTTTACTCCTTTAAGTATGTCCAGCGTGTCATCAATTATTGCCAAGGGTATCTTCGTAACGTCGTTCAGACGGCGGTAGTTATCACAAAACCGCATGCTGCCGTCCTTCTTTTTTACTAGCACCACAGGTGAACACTGAACGAGATGAAGGTTAAATAACACCATCCTTCACCATTCTCTCAATCATAGTTTCCACTTCCTTTTCACGTGCTACTGGCAATCTTCTTGGCCGCTGACGGATAGCTGATTCTTCTCCTGTGTTTACGAATATTTTGTGTTGAACTAAGCCACTCTTCTATGTCAGCATCGTTTGAAGAGGAAACATCGGCGTACTTGAGTAACAACTTCTTCACCATGACCATTTCATTCTGAGAGAGAACGCAGCGACAATCTTCTAAAAGTGTGGTCACTCTCGGTTTGTGCATCCTTGCTGGGGTTCCCAGTCGATAGCTATTGGCACCGACGCAACTCATCCACTTCCCCACATGTACCAACCAGTGTGCCTTTTTCTATAATATGTTCCTACACAAAGTTTCAGCACACGTACTCCTGAGATGTTAGTGGTTCTTACCAAGGTTCGAGCCATTTTCCATGGAAGGCCATCGTCTACCCTTTCATATAAAATTTGATAAAATTTGACATGTAATACTACTCAAATACAGCATATTAGACGGTCCTAATCCCGTAGTAGTGGTATGAAGGAGAGATCGAAATCACAAAAATAATAATCTGAAACGAAAGGTAATTGACCTACTTATCATTTTCCGTTTCACATTTTTGCTATTTACAAACATGCGACACGCGACAGTGTTATTAATAAAAGATTGGCAATGAGAAATGCTGATATTTTAAATCTTTCTTTTACCGACCAAGTATTTTACTAATAACCAGTATATGTTGATATTGCATTAGTAGGAAGTAACTAGTACTGAAGGTCTACTTGCACTGGACGTTTTAAGGTCATTGACATTATAGGCGAAGAAACTACCACCAACCAACGGCTTTACGTGCTTTCCGAGACACGAGGGTGAGACGCCGCCAACTTCCTGACTCCGGACAGCTACTGAGAATTTCTTGACGGCAAAACTCAATAAATAAATTTTTTGACCCGACCACTAGACCAACGAAGCGGTCAAAATCAAAAATAAATATCAAAAGCGTCTAAATACTTATAAGAAATAAAATAATTTTTGGTAACCTAAGGCGCGGTTGGCTGATTCTAAAAATGTTGGCTGCAACGATGTGTTGGCCGCTCCCCTCCCACTCAGCCTTCTGGCGCCTACATAACGAAAGATGTGCATGAGTCTCGCTCGCTCTTACAGCTTTTATTCACTAGCGATCGTAGTCTGTTTTTGGTTTTACGTTAAATCCGTAGGATAAATTGTTTTTATGTATTTTTTTGGATATTCGGAATTTTTTTATTTAGTTATATTTTATTATATTTTACAAATATTTTCGAAGATAGCTTCTATTCACTTACACAAAACATCATATTATTTTCCAGACGGTAAAGGTAGTTTACCCAGTATATTCAAACTCTATCGTAATTCTTTATTAGGTACTATTGTTTTATTGAAATACATAAAGATATTTTCATAATAGTAATAATTTTCTATTTATTCTACAATCGACATAGGCAAAGCAAACTATTTCTATAAGCAATCTTAGGAGCTAATATAAAGTGGCACATCTCTATCGACTAGCAGCGGTCAAAACCTGCGCGAATATCTAGGAAAGCCAACTTCAGCCCGGTCAAGATAGAATGCGCGGACTATACTGTGGTTGCTGTTATATTCGCGTACCAAACACGGTCGGCAAATAAAAAAAATATTGTTGTATGTAATTAATGTTTCCCTTATCAGTCGTCAAATAGTCCGCTGTTCAATGTGGTCCTCTCTATTGTTATTTAAATTTACTCTTGACGGCTATCAACGTAGTACCTGTAGCTGCACTTTTGAAGCTGTTCCTGGTGGATACATTGACATTTACACCACCATGTTGTGGTGGCGAAAAAGTATCTACTACCCCATGTCTCCGTGAAAGGCGACAGAGAGAACTGTGAAAACGGGAACAGGGCAGTAGCGTCTTTCTAATAACAACTCAAAATAATAAAAAACTGAGGTTTCCAACTCACCTATTGTGCGAGACAACAATGACAACAAAGGTCCAATGAAGCAATCTATGACGGAGGCCTATGTTCAGCAATGAACTTATGATAGTCTGTAATCAATAAAAATAATGTAGCTCTATCACGTTGTACGTGGTAGAGCCACGCTGCAGATACATTATGGTTATAGCACCATCGTCTGACAGAATACCAGTGTTAAATAGAACTGTATAACGCTGCTGTGTTTCGTATGGCGATTGTAGAGAACGGAAACCCTTTTTACTGATACTGAGGCATTCCATCTTATTCTTCATAGTGCCGCATCTGTATTTTGATATTTATTTCAGGATAAATGTTGATGTCTATGGGCAGGTGGACAGTGTGCTCATTTGTCACCCTTATTCTACAAATAAAAAAGAATATTAATTAATATACCGAGACTTTTATAATTTCATCCATCTGTTATTGATTTTTATACCATTATTTTCCACTGTCGACCCTCGACAGCGAATGGGTGAAATCGCACCCAAATAGATTATCTTATGCCGCTGCTACACTAATAATAGTTCTATAAACAGCTCTATGTACTATGTCCACATAGAAAAGTTTAAGATATTTATTAAATAAAATGTTTCTTTCAGGGTCCAGTATCACCTCAGTCCCCAATGGAGTACAGTCCTATGCTTTCGCCGACACAACGTGGAATCCACGCAATACAACCACATAAGGTGCGCATATTTGTCTATATCAGTGATAACAATTATTTTGGTCATCATCACATGTAAAGGAATTCCTCAAAACACGGTTACGAGCTTCCTATAAGAAATAAATATATATTTAATTTTAAACACATTTTACATACAAATTCCACATAATTTCTAGCTAGCTAGCTATTATTCTATTATACATATCTTTAATTTTGACTATTAGACATATTTTGAATTAAATAAAAACATAGGAGCCGAGCTAGGGCTCCAAACTAGGGCAAGCCCAAGATGCGGTTTTGTTGTTTGTGGCAGTTTTATAAAAATACACCAATCTCGATCTGTCTCCACTCTTCAGTTTCGTATTCAGTGCTATCGAGGACATGTTTAACAAAGCACACAAAAGGCACACTACCTATTGCTAGATAGATTGTATGACATATCAACAATTGCAACCCTTCGGTGGCTTTAAAAAAAGCCGTTTGGGTTTGCTTGAGCGAAAGAAAAAGATATTTACATACAATACAATACATGTGTGATGACTGATCGCTTAACTGATCTTCTTGCTTTCATTAAATTTGACAGTCCATTGCGTGTTCGCTTTAAGATACAGAGAACACGAATCAGTGTATTTCGAATTGAAAGCAAACTGCTAACTGTTGACGTTACATAATAAGGCTACGAGGTCATGGCCTGTGCAGAACAGAGTGCACGAAATTTAAAATAGTTTGAAACAGTTTACGAGTTACTTTATTAGTTGATATTATTGATTGAGCAGTTTGATAGGGTAAGCCCGGCTTCTCGGTTTCTATGGAGGTTTCGCCACTGGCCAACAAGTTGATACTTATAACATTCAAAAAGGTTCACCTACACAGCGTATGGCTAAATGCTGCAAAGTTGAGATAAGTAGGTCTCGAATATAGTAAACAACGAAAGTATCATTGCAGCTTATCCCAATTCTATTAAGGCTTCATCTAAAGCTGCCACTAAGTACTAGGCCATACGGCCTTGAGCACTTGCAGACATTGACACTACCTTATTAGATCGTTTCTCCACCTAGTTTTACTTTTGTTGCGAACATCAGACTGCTTTTATATAGATTTTCAGGATTAGTCGCCCCTTGCCCGTTACATATTGCTTGGGCATCCACGAATGTTTCTGATACCAGGATGGCGCCATTTTAGAATGAGGTGAAATATTTGACAGATTTCACTGGGGAGAAGTTAATTTGTTAGGAAAATGTTGGTTAATGTTTCTTTATATAACATTGGTTGTATTTTATGTTAATTAGATTATAAATGAATACAACAAAACACAACAAAAGTACAAAAAAAAAAGCTGAAAAATACGAGTTAAAAATGTGCTATAATTAAAAAGCAAACTACTGAGGCATTGTTTTGTTTGAAAAACAATTATTTAGAATTAACTTCTAAGTTAAATGAAACTGTGTAACAAAAAACTTCATCTCAGCACCCAACTAGCGACATGGGATGTTCGGAATATTATTATCCCTCATTGGACAGTTGGAAGTTAAATATTAAGTGAAAATTTAACTTTGATAAAATTGGCAGGGCGAGGTCAATGAAGCGCTTGGCAGTCAAGGTGTAGAGAGCGCAGATTTGGTCGGCCGGAGCGCTGAGGCGGGACACGCGTCGCGCCTGGCGCACTTGGACCACGAACTGAGCAAGATCAGCCTCCATTACAAGCATTCGCCCACAAAGGTACACCAAATCATATTTTATATATAGAAATTGCTTAGAAAATTTAAAACATGCCTAGATTTATCTGGTCTTTTTAGGACTATTTTTCGATCCTAAAGTATGGTAAAAAAATTGATATTCAATACTTCGTTATGGTCCGATGGCACGGTCTTCGCCTTCTTCGGAGCAGGTTCACCGGGTAAAGTCCATTGTTTCGACTGTTTCTTGATCTCTGGTGTGTACCAGTGAATCCATGTTTAGTCGACGGTCACGTAATGACGCAAAAACTCCTTCGGATTGCGCTTTAACATGGTCAAACACTGCTTTGAAGTGGTCACATGATTGCGCTTGTTATCCGGAGTGAGTACGCGACACCCATCTTGTCGAGAGCTGTCTCATACCCAAAATTTCGTGTAGGTATGCGCCACGCGGTCTTTTACGGTGCATACTATCTCAGCTATTTCGTGTACCTTCAATCGACGGTCTGCCAAAACGAGATCGTGGATTTTCGTCACGTTGTCCTCCGTGGTTGCTGTTGCTGGGCGTGGCTCATCAAAAACCGACGTGCGACCAGGTTGAAATTCGTTAAACCAATTTTTGATGGTCGCCATCGAAAGAGAAGCGTCACCATACACTGCATCCAAGTGATATTTGATTTCACTGCGCGATTTCCCTTCCAAAAAAAAAAAAAACAAGAATCGAATTACCGACCTGTATTGCTCCTTTTACATTTTTTTAAATTAACGGACACGCGTGCTTTCACACGCTCTTAAAACAGAACCATAAGTCTGATCCGGCTGAAATTTCGTCAGTGGCTGTCTACAGGAAGGTACTACACTATAGTGTGTTTCTCCTGCGATAGTGGCACCATCGGGCAGTGAGGCTAAGTACTTATCGGACCGCCCTACAATTCTACATAAACTGAGGCAATATACTTGTCTCGCTTTTTCTAATTTAATTTTCAAATATGATAAAAAAAGAAGTCTATTGAATATGTTGCATGTTACACTCGTATCTACGGACTTACTAGAAACATTACATCTCTATTGTAGTAGTGTTATACGTGACGTTATCTTACAAGACATGACGTCTTTAATCTAAAGTGATTTCGTTCGAAATGTTAGCAAAAATTGACATCGATATACTCGTTTTTTTTAGATTTTTATTTTTATTATTTTATATGTCTAAAAATATAAAAAATACGACTAGACTTATTATTATTTGAGCGATCAAGTAAATTGTTTTCTAAATCAAGTGATGATGATTATTAAATTACGTTGCAAATACATATAAAACTAATAGTCGGCGGTATGGAATACTCAGTCTTGATAGATAGAAAAGAAAGAAAGAAAAAATATTTATTTTTGACACACACAAGGCACCAGAACACATAAACAAAGTCAAAACAAAAAAGTAACAATTTAAGAGCAAACAAACAGTCAGTTGAAATTGGGAAAAAGAAAAATAATTATACATAATATATTTTCTTAAAACTAGTGCCTCAGGGTGATGCCAAAACATAGGAACCAATTCAGCATGATGTCAGGTTGGTAACCTAACGCTGATTTTCTATTGGTCCCCTGAATTGCATTCGTCTTCACCTCTGAAACCAGTTGCCGTGTACTTCCGCAAGAACAATCAGTATACGTGAACTCTCTCGTGAATGAAAAAACATACATAATTACTTATAAAATAAATAATTAATAAAATATGTATATAATACATGACAGGATACAAATCATATACTTTGTTATTAACAAGATATGGCGCGTGAAACTGTAACAACATAATAACATCAGCAATGTGCCTTCCAAATAACCATCAAATATAGGACATGTTAGTATTAGTGTTAACCATGCGTAGGTCTTTTTGTGCATTTAACAAGTACTGTTTGAGGTGACTTTTAAAGCTAGTTATAAAGCTTAGCTGCCTTAGAGGTGGTGGTATGTTATTCCATATTTTCGAGGCTGCATAGCGAAATGCTCCCTTGAAATGTCTAATTTTATATAATACTTTAAGCCGGCAGAAGCAATTTTTGACAGCTTCGGCAACATGTTCCTCAAACCGTAAGTCCTCATCAAGCTTTATACCTAAGTTCCGTGCTATATTTACCCTTTTTACTATCTTTCCCTTCAGTAAAATGTGTAAATCTTCCGGTAATTTATTTGATTCTTTGTCCCAAATATAATTAGTTTTATCAGGGTTTAATAATAGACAGTTATGCTCAGACCACACAGCAACACGTTCTAAATTGTCATTTAGATCCCTAACAGCTGTTTCCCATTGACTGGGTTTGAACGAGATGTCAAGTTGTGTGTCGTCTGATATCGTATAATACTGACATTTTTCAATATTTTTTGGTAAGTCCGCACAATACAAGTTAAAAAGAATAGTGCCTAGTATAGTACCCTGTGGCACTCCTCTGTTTACAGGTACTGGGTTCGAATCCACAGAGGTTTCATTCCCACGACACAAACTGACCAATTGCTTTCGATTGGATATATAACTATTGAACCAGGACAATGTACTACTTCCGAAACCATAAAAATTCATTTCTGACAGTAATAAAGGTATATTTATGGCATCAAAGGCACGCGAGTAATCTAATAACACCAGTAGGGTGCACTGGGTGCCTCATCCTGGGCTGACAGGATATTATCCACTACATCAATCAGAGCTGTAGTAGTACTACGTCTCTTACGAAACCCAGACTGCAATTGAGGAAGAATGTTATTTTTTTCGAGATATTCCGTAAGCTGCTGACAGACAATCTTTTCTAATACTTTTGATAGGCATGACAGCATGCTAATAGGGCGTATATCTTTTAAGGTCAAGAGGTTGTTGTTCTTAGGGAGCGGTCGAACTATAGCTATTTTCCAAAGTTCAGGGAATGCAGAGGTTAAGAGGTTGATAGACACATGATAGAAAAGCTAGTTGGATTCCATTTGTAATCCCAATTTTATATACTGACTAAAGTTTCGCCCCGACTTCGCACGACTGCTTTCTAGATCTCGACTACAGCGCTGCTTACCGGGTCCGATTGTGAGTGTTAGTGTTCATCACAATCGATCCTGCCGTTCTCATGTGATAATCTTTCATACATGCGGCAATTTATTTTAATTTATATAGATTTATCACTTGCTTAAAAGAAAACCATCGACTATATTTAACAAAGCTTTATCTGCGTGGATGAAAATATTGCGAAATCATGAAGTTAAGGCAAGATCCCGTTAATGCCGTTTAGCGGCGGCGTGAATAAAACCACTACCTTCTACCAAATAATATATTATATTATTACTCAGGAGCTCTAAGACCCCATACCATCCCGTGAGTATCGTAAAAGACGACATAAGTAAAAGAAACAGGAGATAGGCAACCAGTATCTTCCTGATAACAACTCAAAACAATAAATAATTGCGTTTGCCAAACCACTTGCTAAGAGAGGAAACTATGGCAAATATTCCCCTTACATTCAGCAGTGGACTTTTGATAGGCTGTAATTAATGAATGAATGATGGATAATATCTTGAGGGAGCAGAGAGAAAAACATGTAACACGTTCGTAATCGATTTATTGGTAGATGGTGAAATAGTGCGGCTGGAATTAGTCCGAACGATTCCTCGGAGCACTCCCCGTGGTAAATTCGATAAAATACGCAAAGAGATGCAACACCTCTTTGCAGTGCCAGTGAGTCAGTTCATATTTTAGGATTCTTTCTATGCTGGTAATTACTTTGAGGCCTAGTCCAATAAATGTGACAGCTGTCAAAAAGTGTTTTTTAGATTTGGTGGAGTATAGTTTAACGTTTACTTTCGTTATTTCAGGATGTGTTTATGCAACACAATGCAGAGGAACATGACTTGCTTTCTGACAACATCAATGATGGTGCTGGCAATGCATATGAAGGTAAATTGGTTATTTCATATCATAAGATAAAGTTATGTATTGCATAATGCAACGAAACTACAATTTTTTCAATCAAACTTTTAAACTTTGTTAAAGGAAAACTTGTGCAAATACTATTATTTTTGGACCATTTTATTTATGGACTTATTTGTTTTAAACAATGATTTTTAAAAGTGTAGATACGTTGATTGCATTAACTTAAAAGGGTAAGTAAAAATTAGAATAAAAGTACATGAAAAAATTATTTTGCAACTCGAACGTATGTTACTTACCTCTTCTAATTGTTACCTTAACCTTGTAATATTCCTTAGTCCATTCAAAAGGGTAAAAATCTAAAACCGAATTCAATGACCCTTACTGCAGCTATATTAGTAGTATAGTTGTGGTATGAATGGGTCGGCTCGACGGGAGAAGGACCACGCTCTCACAAAATACGAGCGTAAAATAGCAGCTAGACGCTGCTGTGTTTCGTATGGTGAGTGTAGAGAACCAGAGGCCTTATTTATTGAAAAAGAGTAGGAGGAGTCCATCTTAGTCCTCACTACAACGCTTTTGCATTTGGGTCGTAATCGAGGATAAATGTAAAGTCGTATTTTTAATTAAACGAAGCTGTCTGACGTTTACTGGGTTGTCAGGTTTTGATGAATCAAAAATAGAGTTGTGACTAAATTAATGAACGGAAAACAAAATGACTGACTGATAAAGAAAACGGCTGAATGATAAAAAAAAAATTTAACTGAAGGTTTTAAAATTACGTCAAGATTTTTTACGGTACATCTATGTTGTCAGTTAATCGAGCGAAATTCATCCGTAGTATGTGTCGTCATAGGGGTCAAAATTCTTTTATGATGCGAGCATGTAGAACTTTTAACGACGTTTCCAATAGCTTGGATTTGTTTAATACCAGTGTTTCTCGAATCAAAAATTTTTTAGCGAAAAAGTTCTGTTATTGAGTGCTCTTCTATTTAATTTTGTTAATTGACTATATTTGTCTTAATCAATGTTTATCTTTTACCGACTAGAATTATTGTTTTTAAGTTCATAGTGTCTACAGGTGAACACTTTTAAATGGCCTTCTAGTTCTTATTCATTTATTTACTGTTAATGTTAGCTGTAAGTTTTCCAAAAATAATTAGATAAAATAAAATATTTAGTTCTGGACAGTTTTCCAATGTTACTTTTAAGTTTCTATTAATTGTCTCTTTAAAAGTTCGCTTGCTTCAATTCCTATCTTTTATAGGACCTGTTTGTTTTATTTATTTACCAAAGATGTCTCTGTCAGTGATTATATGAATACCGTTTTAAAATAGACGATGTTGTCACTAAAATCTGCTTCAAATAAATATTTATTGTATTAATTAATAAGTTGAGATACTTTATTGTTTCATAAAAGCATTGTTATTGTAATAATATAAATGTCGATTTTAAAACAATTTTTTTTTGTGATGAGGACTTGTTATTTAAAACATAAGTTCCTCCACTTTTTGTTTTTGTTTTGGGTGGCCTATTTATTTCTGGTATTCATGTTTAACCATGTCTTTTTAGAAGCCTCTGTATTAAGCCGCGAAAAAACCTACAGACAGTTGATCTTGGCGAAACTAAGCGTTCCTCGTTGTGTTATTATAGAGCCCTAAAAAAACTTGCTACGCTTACCAACTAAAAAGATGACTTTAATTGTTCGAGTGCATTTTGCTAATGCTTGTCGAGTTTTTCTCTTTTTCTTAGAGAAACTATCGATATAAAATATGGATATGCATCGCAATTAATTTGTCCATCTTATGGCCCGTTTGTTTTGGTTTGCTAGACATTTTTTAAAACTTTATTGTCTACTTCAAAAGATAAGTCTAATTATATTCTAACTATCAAAAAGTTACGTACCCCTGCTATTCATAATTTTTTTTATAGGATAGGATGACAAACGAGCACACAGTCCACCTGATGGTAAGTGGTTGCTGTGGCGCATATATATCCACATCTATCTTCGATAACGAATCAAAATGCAGATGCGTTCTCATCCGTGAGGACTGAGGTGGAATGCCTCGATTCCAGTAAAAAGGGTCTCCGGTTCTCTACACTCACCACACGAAACACAGCAGCATTAAGCTACTATTTGATACTGGTATTCTGTGAGAGCGTGGTCCTGCCCCGGTCGAGCCAACCCATTCGAGCTACACTATACTACTAATATAACTGCAGCATGATTTTATTTACATTTGGTATTGCTTCTTGTTGGCCGTACTTTAAATGACTAACTCTAATTTATTATGTAGTATGCTTAGCGCTCACGCAGTCACGCACTCGTAGCATTATAGTGCGTCTATATTACGCTGTTCTAGAGCAGTAGTGTAGATTTTGACTTGCGCATATTTACATTAATGTAAAAATATATGCTTAAGAATCACGCCACTTTCCATACATTGATTGACCTGTCAATTGATTCCTTTATCAGGTCGAGTCTACATACAACTAGTGTTGTATAAAAACAATTATTGTTTATAGTAACATAATAACTTGTCATCTTTCCATTCAGAGGCCGGGAAAAAATGCCATTCAGCAAATTAGTTTTTGAGGTTATATCAGCTGCTAGATTTGGTCTGTAGATTTTTTTTCTTTCCACACCATAGTATAAAACCATAAAAAATCGTATCTAATCATAAATTAATAAGTTATAAAAAAAAGCAATTGGTTATTTTGAATATTCATAAACCACATGACGAATGAACAAGTTTTTCGTAGTCTGAAACGGAACGTTTTTTATTCTCTATATATGTTTTTTATATATTTTGGCATGCATTCTGGGCCTTTGAGCCATTGTAAAACACGTTCCGTCTCCAAAAGTCTATTGATAATGACAAACATAGTAACATTACTTTTTTCCTGGCTTTATTTCGAAATTCAATTATGCGATATGAAATGTGCAAAAATATGCAATTTTTTACGTCACTAGACGTGTTAGAAAATTTTCAGGTCAAAATTGGACATGTTTTTTCTCGTCTCGTGATTAATAAAAAAAATATGGCCGTCTTCCATGATTCAAATGGTTGGTAAACTCGAGACGTAAGACTTTATTACCTTTAATAAATAATTTAAAGTAATAATTTAAATTTAAGTGTGTCTAAAACTACTAAACCATGCCTTTACTGTACTATGGTTGCAAGATTATATTGCTAGACTTGCAAATATCATCATTTGTCTTATCTTTAGTGCCGCTAAAAAGAACCCCTTTGTCGTATTTCCCCAGTTTCAAGGCACTCCCCTTGTTGCCTCAGCGAGTATCGGTATCCTCGGCGTCGACATATCGAGTGACGTGCAGTTTCGTGGTCACTTGGAAGAGAAGGCAAAATTGGCCTCTAAAAAGCTTGGCGTTCTCAGCAGAGCGAGACAGTATTTCATGCCGGCACACCGCCTGCAACTTTTCAAGGCGCAGGTTCGGCCGCTCATGGAATACTGTTCCCATCTATGGGCTGAGGCTCACAGTACCAGCTCCTTCCACATGACCGCTTCCTGCGCGTAGCGGCTCGAAACGTCGACAACCGAGTGCTTTCCGATCGGCTTGATTCACTGGCTCTGCGAAGAGATGTTGCATGTCTTTGCATTTTCTTTCCTATATACAATAGGGAGTGCTCTGAGGAATTGTTCGGATTAATCTCAGCCGCCTAATTTCGTGAACGCACTGCGCGGCTAACGTCCCGATACCATACACACCATCTGGATGTTTTGCGGTCCACCACTGTACGTTTCACAAGAAGTTTTCTTCCGCGTACGACCTCTCTGTGGAGTAGTTTACTATCGGCGGTATTTCCAGACCGATACGACCTGAAGACCTTCAAGAAAAGAGCTTACTCCTTTTTAAAGGGCCGGCAACGCACCTGCAATTCCCCTAGTGTTGTGGTTGATCATGGGCGGCGGTAGTCACTTAACATCAGGTCACTTAGCCGCATGCTCGTTTGCCCCCTCTTCTATAAAAAAATGCTTGTTGGCGAACATCAAATTTCTTCGAAATATATATTTTTTAACTTATTTCTCTGACAAACAGAATCCTCACGATGTTTCCCTTCTACGCCGAGCATCTGAGGATTGAATCCGGATTACTCTTGTACTGTGAAGATTACAACGAGCACTATATATCTGAGATCTATAAATACAAGAAGTTTTTTGTCCTTTCATTTGTTTGTTTGTTTAAACACTAGTCTCTTGCGACGAATTATTTTTGTAGGTGTTAGCCAGCTTCATGAAGAGTAGTGTAGTCTATCTAGCTATACTTCTCAACTAGAAAATTTACGAAATTTGCAATCTTCAAGGTTTAAAAACTTGTTGAACAAAGTATAAAAATGTACAAAAAGAGTTACTATAATATTAAGGAATTTCAGGATGATTATAACCCCTGGGAATACAGTGATCGCTGAATGCTATAGAGTTTCCTAATAAAATAATATCCTATGGGATTTTGCTACGTGGCATGAAAAAAAAATTCACGAAAAAAGTGATTAACACGAAATAAACAAGAGGATTAATGTAAATTATTATTCACAATTTTACCTCTCTGCTTCGTAAGTGTTATTCGTACTTCATAGATTCAGTTTTAATTCATGGGGAAATGTGTACAATGCTGCTAGAAAAAGTCCCGGAAAATATTCAAGGTCTCTCGATTAACAGGCTTAAATATTTTTTTAAACGAAAACGGTATAAAACGGGTTATTATAATACAAAAGAAAACATGGGTTTGCCGTCTCTTAAATAAGTTTCGTAAGTAGTTTGTAAAGCTGTAGTTATATTGTTTAATTTTACTTTGAAAAAAAATTTGTTGCGCTGGTTTTTTTCCCAGGACGGAAATTTTATTCCTTTAATGTTAAAAAACACTTTCAATAAAAATTGCTTATTCATTACAGCCCTTCACATGTCCATTGCTGAACATAAGCCAAGGAATATCACAAAGAACGATCCTGAGCCACCTGCATCCATCGACTTTTTGCATGTCTTACCAGGTCATTGCACCATCTACTGGGAGGTCACCTACATTTCGCTTACCGGTACGCGGCTGCCACACAAGTACCTTTTTTCCCCTATCAGCTTACTAATTCTTTGGGCTATCATTTGTCTGATCTGAGATGTGGCCCTTCACTGCTGGCTTATAAGGAAGCCCAACGTCGAGAGCTATAGAGAGGGCTATACTCTGGGTTTCTCTGTGTGATAAACTTAGAAATTGGGATATCCGCAGTAGAATCATAGTGACTGATATAGCCCAACAGATTAGTAAGCTAAAATGGCAACGGGCCGGCCATATAGCTCGAAAAATAACTTACTTGTAATTATTATTATATAAAAAAATATTCTATACCTATTCAGTGGCATTTCCAATTATCGCTATACGTTACGATGTACGCTACAATAACTATGCACATACGGGAGGCAAAATGGGTTGAGATTTTTATTACGCCATCACTATAGAGCACTGTTTACTTGTAACATTTACATATAAGAGATATAAGAAAAAACACGTTTTTTTGTGAAAAACGAGTAGACTGTCCAACTGATGGTAAGTGGATGCTTTGACCTATAGATATCATAATCTACTCAGTCAAAATTAAAGTGAAGATGCTAACAACACATTTGAGATAATTTAACAAGATAATTAGGTTACCCAGTTCTTGATGTGACACCAACTTCGAACAAAGAGATCTCAACGCAATAGCTGTCGTTCCGTATAACATTTCCACGAGAGGATCTGTAAAAAGATATTTAATATTAGTTTTTAAATAAAGATTTCGTTCAATGTAAAATATGCTGAAGAATAGTGTCAAAGTAGACCACAATAACCACGGGAACGTAGTCGACTCAAACGAGGAAATGATAATATGGTATTGAATTCGAATACAATTTTTTTATATAGGATTGGGTGACAAACGAGTATACAGTCCACCTGATGGTAAGTGATTGCTGCGGCTCATAGACATCTACGTATATCCTCGATTACAAATCAAAATGCAGATGCGTTGTCACCCGTGAGGACTAAGATGGAATGGCTCTTTTCCAGTAAATGGGGTCTCCGGTTCTCTACACTAACCATATGAAACACATCAGCATTAAGCTAATATTTTATGCTGGTATTCTGTGGGAGCGTGGTCTTTCCCCGTCGAGCCGAGCCATTCGTGCTATAAATATACTACTAATATAACTACAGCATGGCTCTACCTTGTTTAATATGATTCTACAAATTCTACTTCAAATTCTACTTCATATAAATTGCAATCAATTTTATTGCACCTAATATTACTACTTGCCTATTTCTTAAAAATAGCTTATTTATTGAGAATGGAGACTTCTTAAATTGGATTGTCTGATTGCTCTCCAATCAGACCATGAGTGGGAGGAAATTGAGAAAGCACCTGTACTTACACTTCTGCACGAGTATGTTGATGCTAGTGCATGCGTGTGGTCGTGCACTATAATTCTCTCCTGCGCAGGTGGGTAGTCACCCTTAAAACTGGCCACCGTAACTAAAATTCGGCCTGTGGGATATTATTACTAGTAATAATCGATTATATAACTATAGACATTATTTAGTTTCGGGAAATGTAAGTATACAATAAGACTAATTCAATTTTAATTAATTTGTAAGTTTTCTGACAGGCATCAAATAGAGCATTAGAGATAATTGCAATTTTAAGTGCTGATTTACCACGTGCTCGGCGGTGAAGGAAAACATCGTGAGGAAACCTGCATGTCT
>DWHP01000467.1:0-19884 GCA_018247895.1 Parnassius honrathi
TTTTATGAAATATATTATAGTTATAGTTTATGTCTTTATTTTTATTAAGTATATTTTCCAAATTAAGGGATTCCAATATAATAAATTGCCAAATAAATATTTCTTTCTTTCTTTTATTTCTTTCTAAATATAAAATGCCACCTATCGGATTCTATCACAGCTACGACCCATCGCCTCAATAAAACAAATAAACTGTGCAAATATCGGTAAAGTCGCTCGGAAGTGCCATTTGAATCGTCTAATAGGTTCTAGTTGTACCTATGGCGATATTTTACGATAGTTACTCTGAGCGTTATTAGATATTTTCTTTTTACTTTCCCATGTCTACGAGCATTAGCGAACCAAGAAATTAAATGAACCATTTTACCTACACAAAATAGCTGGCTGGCATGGTTCTGATTTTATTCATCATCGTTATCATTACAGCAGGTCCACTGTTAAATATAGTCCTCCATCAAGTATTTCTACATAATCCTAAGGATTGCTACATGGTCCCAGCAGCCATCGACTTACTGCCTAAGATTATTCACACTAAATCATCTAAGCTTACTTCATATCATTCTATCATTATCATCCTATCGTTATTGCTTTATCTAGCTACATCTAGGGGCACAGTACACTGATATTATTGTATTGTATTGTAATTCGTCAATTTTAAACAATTAACATGATTGAACTTATTTTAAATAATACACTGAGTTAGATCATCTAATTGTGTCTACTAACCTCTTAATCAATATTTATACTCTTAAAACAATAACTATATACCAAACATTTTTAGAATCTAGTTTCAAATTTAAATTTAGTCTCGACAAATTCTTCACCTTACTCATTTCCATAAAACCTCTTCTGTCTATATTATTCACAAAACAATTCTGTCAAGATCTGTTTCGACCTTTTAAACTACTTTAATACGTTTACACAAGAAAAATTGTAAACTTGGTCAATATAGTTTACATTGCTGTTATTGTATCATATTGTGTTATTGCATTATTTTACATAAGCAGCAATGTAATACTATTTAACTGGGAATAAGGTAATGAAAAATTGTAAGCCACAAACGTGGTATGTGCCCTCTTTGCATAGTCTTTTCGGTGTTGGTTTGGAAATCAACGTTTTCGAGTATCGGGGCGTCAAAGCGTCAAAACCAATCTCACTTTGGACGACACTTGTGACCCTTTTGTCGCTTTAGATTTGGTCCTTTAGATTGCGTTGTATGCAGTGCTTTAGTCAAATGTGTTGAATGTTTTGTTGTTTTGTACATAGTTTATTGTAAAATGAAATCAATTAAAAATGTTTGCCTATCAGATTACATCACCAATCTTTTATTTCCACTTATTTCTTGGAATATTTATCCTTACCATTCCGGACAAGCGGCTGGGTCAGGGATAAGCGTTACTTTTCATTGGTAATGCTGCACTTTATCCACCAACCAGGATTTTATCACCACTTACCATAAGGTAGGATTGCAGTGAAGCACTGGCAAAGTACGTAGTCGTACATGATAGAGCCACACTGCAACTGTATTATGGTTGTAGTATGTATAGGTCGACTCGACTGGGGTAGGACCACGCTCTTTCGTATGGTATGTGTAGAGAATCGGAGACGCTTTTTTTTAGCTGGAAACAAGGTATTCCATCTTAGTATTCATGGGTGACAGCGAATCTGCATTTTGATTCTTAAGCAAGGATAAATGTAGATGTCTAAGGGTCACAGCTTCCACTGATCATCAGGTGGGCTGTGTTTACGTTTGTCACCGTTATTATATAAAAAATGAGAGGAGGCCTGTGACTAAGAGTGCGGCGCACATAGGCTCTTATTTTATTTTCACGACTAATGGCCTATAATAATTTAAAAAAAGAAGAAAAAAACAGTTTGTAAAATTTAGGTTCAGAGGCTAATTAGGCGCATTAATCAGAGGCGCATTAGCAGTAAGTGTTTCAAGAACATGTGTTTATTTTACGAATATCTCAAAATATTGCGTAGAAAAAAAGTAAATTTTGCTGTATTTTTTATTAAATTGAGAGTATCCACACTATGTTTTCCTTTATGATTGAGCATCTGATAAATTAAATTTGTCATTCGCGTAAAAATATTTGACGTACCTGATACGCACGTGTAGCAACCGCAGTTTTTAATTATCTTTTCTATTAGTTGTTAGAAATATAGTTATTTAAAAGACGCTGCCTACACACTCCTAGTTTGTTTTCTTCACTTTATGGAGGAAATTTGGTATTTGAGATTTTTGCATCGTCACTACACATCAAAGTATGATTATTTTGGCATTATCCTTGTATAAAGTACAAGCTGCTTAGGTTTTTCATTACCTATTTTAACGTCGCTGAACATAGACTTCTCAAAGTAATGACACAAAACATGGTCCTGTACTGCATCAATCAGCTTCCTAAATGTCTAACCATCATCGGGTGTCGCTCTATCTAGTGAGAGGTCATCTTACGCTTACGAGCCTGCTGCTTTAGAAGCTTTCTTCCACATCGGTTGTTACTTCGCCCAGATACTATGGTCGGCACATTGTTTTTTATAGAATAAGGGTGACAAACGAGCACACAGTCCAACTGATGGTAAGTGGACGCTGTGGCCCACATACACCTACATTTATCATCGATTTAGAATTAAAACGCCGATGCGTTGTCAACCCTAAGGACTAAGATAGAATTTCTTATTTCCAGTAAAAAATGATCGCCGGATCTCTACACTCACCATACGAAACACAGCAGTATTAAGCTGCTATTTTACGCTTACATTAATTACCACTTCAGCTTACTGATCTTTCGGACTATGTCCGTTATACTGGTTTCAATATAGAATTAACAATAATCTCATGAAATGCTGGTTCTTAGAGGGATAGGTCCGTGTAGATTAAAGGGAAATCGAACAGGTGCAACCAAAGCACGCCCTATGATAAAACAAAACCCATTAGATAACAAACTTTTAATTACGTTTCACGAAAACAATCCGAAATATAATCAGCTTGTTACCTACGGACTCAGATGTCTTCTGTACTTCTCACTCAATTAATCAACGCTGCTTTACAATAATCCGAAACTAATTAAAACACGTATGCCCCGCTCGAACAACCCAAAGTCCTGTGGGAGCATATCCCTATCAAAATAATTACTTGGTAGAAGTCGGGCGGGGATTATATTTAACCCTTTTCTCTGGCGTCAATTAATTTGACGGAACTTAGAACGCTTTGACCACTGCATACCGTTAGTTAACACAACGTAATTAGTAATTAAGTGATTCAAAAATCACTACAAAACACTTGTGTTAAAAACCTCATGTTTAGTGGTAGCAACTTTTTTCTTTTTTCTTTATGAAAGAAAAACTTTCTTAAAGAAAAGAAAACGTTACCACACCACTTTTCTCCCATATCGTGGAAGTAATTTCCGTATAAAATTTTTACAAGTACTAGCATCTGGACCCGGAGCATTTATTTGTAGGCCTACAAATACTTGTTCCGTGCGGGATTCGAACCCGCGGCCCCTAGCGCTGCAGTTTATTCCTACAGACGCTTAGCAACGCCACGGAGCCTTATAATCTAACTCATTTTACTGCATAGGAGTCCCTCTGGTACCCTCTTACCTTTTTTGCCTCCCAAGTGTTAGTGGGGGTTAATCTGCTTGAGTTTACGATACACTTTTAAGCTTTAATGTTATCGTAGCTTTTAGCATAGCTACTCAAGATTCATTGCCTTTAAAAAGTTACAAGAAAAAGGACACTCGTGGAATTTCTTTCGCTGTTTCTTTTTGGCCAGAGGAACCTTATTTTATCACGTTTTTAATAACCCGCTTTCGTATATATTCGGAATTGAATAGTTGATTTTAAACTTACTTTTGCTGGAGCATGGCGCAGCCACGTACTGCGCCATGCTCCAGCTATATTAGTACCAAAGTTAAAGCATGAATGGGTTTGGTCGACAGGGGAAAGACCACGCTCTCACAGAATACCAGCGTGAATTAACAACATAACGCTTATATATTTCATATGGTGAGTGTAGAGAACCGCAAACCCTTTTAACTGGAAACGAGGTATTCCATCTTAGTCCTCACGGGTGACAACGCTCTAATTTTGATTCGTAATCGAGGATAAATGTAGATAGATGTCTATGGGCTACAGCGACCACTTACCGTCAGGTGGATTGTGTGCTCGTTTGTCACCCTTCTCCTATAAAAAAAATTACTCACTTCCCGATAATACTTGAACATATCTTGAAATCAGATAACAATAAATGAATATAAAAATAAGCATGGTAATTTTAACATAAATATTTAATACTTAAGATAAAAAATATTCGTACATTCTCATACGAAGATTTGAAAATCAAAAACTTGTGTTTTTGCACAAATGTGATCAATAAATTAGTTACAATGAAAGTATGTTAAACATAGAATTACAATTTGCTTAAAATCGAAAACTCCCTATAACAGTTGTGCGTCAATTAGGCTAACTAATACTGATGCTACCAAATCCTCTTTAAGCTACTGTTAATTAATTTTCGATAATTAATTTGAACTTTGTGCTAAGTCGGGTTTAAAATTTGATGGAACGAACAAACTTATATTATATAATTTAATACTAGTATTTACTATATATACGTTGTTATATATGAGGGCCGTGACCCTGTTTTTTATAGAATAAGGTTGACAAACGAGCACATAGCACTCCTGATGGTAAGTGGATGATGTGGCCCATATACATCGACATTTATCCTCGATTAAGAATCAAAATGCAGATGCGTTGTTACCCCTGGGACTAAGATGGAATGCCTCGCCTCCAATAAAAATAATTTTAATTCTCAAAACTCACCATACGAAACGCAGTAGCGTTAACATGCCTTTTTACGCTGATATTCTGTGAGAGGCACGTGAGAAATTAGCACTTCAAATTGCAATTAACAATATCACCGATCAGTTTAATTTTGTCGGCTACTGTTTTAACTTTACTGAAATTAATAAACGGTTTATTTCTTAACGCATTTGTCAAAACTTTAATAAACGTGGTTATGCATTGTCTAAATATACGGAACTTGTTCAAAGTGAAACGGATTTCATGTAGTTATAAACTAACGTGAGATACACGAAGTTTATTCTCTAAATATTCTCCAGAGACAAGTCTAGCTCGAGGCGAAATGGAAGGTGATATGGTGCCTACCATTTGCACAATTATTTTATACAATAATTTTAATATTAAAAATAAAGATTTTAATGACATTAGGCTTGTGCTCGTAGCTTTTAATACGAGTATTTCTATAAACATTGTAATGATGACTTAATTAGGTATTAAGTTTAATGAATCACATTACTATAACAGCACCTTTATTGTTACAGCCTATTAGAGTCCACTACTAAACGGAGGCCTCTCCCATAGATGGTCTCTAGGGGGGATGTTTGCCATAATTGCCACGCTTGGCAAGCGGGATGATAACCGCAGTTTTTTATTCTTAATTGTTATTACGAAGACGCTACTACCCATCTTATAATTTATTTCTCTTTGTCATAATATTATAACCTTAATCGGAACACAAGGTAATGCTCTGTTTTACTTTGAAGTGTGCTATAAATACAGAGTTGTTAAAGCCATCCTATAATAACCGTCTACAGCTTAACGTAGAACTCGCAAGATGGAATGATTCACCATAATAGGCGACGATGGAAAAATGCTATACTGTTACTTTTAAGTAATTAAAATCATCGTAACATAAAATTCATTGAAAAAAGGCATAAAAATACAAACACATAACTAAATTTTTCAGGTTAAATAAACTGGTAATAAAGAAGTACTGATCGACTGCAATCATCAATTTGAAAGACACTACTATGTCAAGATTACATTTTTTCACAGATTGAAGGCACATGGGTAGATAAACGGAAATCCGCTATTGTGTTGAAGATACTGGTATCATTAAAAAGTAGTGATTATTTAATATTATGGGTATTATATCAGATTCGAGATTATCTGAGAATAGACTTAAATATAATTATAATGTGTAGTTGAGCAATATCTTTCTCATTATTTCTTCATTCATTTTTCAATCTATAGCTAACCACTTATCTCTGTATATAAAAATCAATTGCTGTCCGTTAGTCAAATATAAGAAAAAACAACTCTAAAATGGCTGGTGAAAATTTTGTGTGTTTGAGTGGGTGGCTTAAATTCACAATCAGACCCTAGAAGTGGCGGTGGTACTTTGGCTGTCACCCGTGCAAAGCCGGGGCGCATCGCTAGGCCTATAAAAATAGGGCTGTCATGTACCTAGACAAATAATTAAAATCAAATGATATGAAAGCTTCTTGACGTAAGAAATTTAAATTTTGTTCTTCAAACGTCAACATGTTTTATAACCTGCAAACTCAGAACAATAACTTGCTTTAGTTGTTGTACTGAGTCTACAACCGTTTCAAAATGAGATTCTTCTGCCCAGAGAAGAAACAGCGAAAGTATCTACGCAGGTATCTTTTTTTAATATGATATTCTTCATCAAAGTTGAAAAGGATCCATAGGTAATCAAATCATGTTTTTAATAAAATTACACAACAGTGTTACTATAGAAAATTTTTCATTAGTCTTTTAATTGTGGCGAGTCGGGACGGAGCAAGACCTGAATTTGGTGTGGGCAAGATCAATTTGACAAGGCCCTTGGCGACGAATAAATATTTTCCATAATTATACATATTTAGTTATCAACTATAACCCATCACAAGTCAACAGCTGAACATAGACCTCCCCTAGCTACTGTCAAGGTCTTGATACATCAACATTCAACATGTTTTACCTGGTCGTACCTCCATTTAGTTGGGGATCACCTCGCTCTGCTTACCAGGAAACTGCCATTCGGAATCATTTCTTTTCCATAGGTTGTCGGTTCTTCGAGCTACGGCCGGCCCTTTGCGCATTCTATATTGACACCTTGAACCAAGTCTGTAGTAACCCTGGTTCTGCTACGGATATTGTCGATACGGATACTGTTACACATAGTAAATCCAAGCATAGCCCTTTAAGCTTTTTCATGCACTCAAAAGTTAAGAACCATATCTCGGTACCATAGGTCTTTGTTAACACATGCACTGGTTGTACACATGTTTTGAGATTTTGAGAGTTATTGGACTTACAATCGAGTTTTACTCGTCGGTCCGTAACTTGGTCGAAGGTGGACTTGCCTAGTGGGATAATTTGTACCTAATGAAAATTTACCAAAAATACTCAGTGCTATGGAAATTGTTTATATGATAGCGCCCATATTAAAATCATTAAAATTTTTATTCACTTTCAGGGGTAATTAATCTACAATATATATACCTTGGCAATTGGTTTCTAATAGATGAAGATATCAACGATATTTGTTGTATTAAATCTATGAACACCATATTTTACTTCCATATTTGTAACAGACATATTTTTCAATAATTAATAGTTTCCTAACAATCCTCGTATACATGTGACACGAACACATCTTTTTCTGATGACTTAACCGTTGGAAACCTAGCCGTTGATAGACACTACGTAGGGTAAACTGAGCATAGTGCTAGGTTTCAAATCAGCGTATTTTAGTGACTAGACATCATAAAGTGATTTCTTTGTGCTTGATGATGCAGTTTGGAATAAAAATCAGCTTTAGTCCTTTACGAGGGATATATCTTTTTTTTTTGATAAAAAAAAGTATTTTGCTTTTATCCATACCTTTGACTTAATTTCGAGTGGAAGGGCAAAATTTAATAGCTTCTGAAGAACATTAATATGTCCGATTATCCTCTCACTTGCCAAAGTTCTGTTGCAATTCTGTCTTCACTAGGTTCTTCACTAGGTAGCCATTTTTAAGATGCCGGTAAGCCATTCTAAACTCGTTGAGATTGAAATCCAGGGCTTGATCTGGATAATGTCTTTCTTGTCGCCAGCAATGTCGCTAACACTATTGATGTTCAACTTAGTCAACAACCATTTCTAATTTATTTTAAGTTTTTAAGCAACTAATGGATAGCGCTCATCCTAAATAAGCGGATCTGTTTAATTCCAATAAAATTTTGTCTCTCACGGCACTCACATTTTATTCTTATTCTGCTTCGCCAACCACACGAACTTTTTAGATGAACTTCGATGCATTGTAAATTACGCAAAACACGGTGACCACTTCAAAGTAACCCGCGATAATTTAATTGACATAACAATAATTGAGACTTCAGACTCGCGAACTTAGCGCAAAGAGAATGGAAATGGGAAATTCCGCGCTAGATAAGCACTCCATTGGCGCCAATTATTACAATAAATTTAAGCCTATTTACGTCCAACAGCTGGTTACAGGCCTCCTCTCACTTCTGAAAGGTCAACTAAATGTCCGCCGCGCTTCTCCAATACGTGTTGGTGAACTTCACATCTCATCGAAATATTTTTTTTGTTCTTATTTCTCAGACATGCAGGTCTCCTCACCGATGTTTTCTTTCATCGCCGAGAACGTGCTAAATCATTACTTAAAATTGCTAATAACAATTTCCTTGGTGCTGGCGGAGATCAAACCGAGGTTACTAGCGTACTGTGAAATTTACAGCAAGCGTTTGGCCACTGAGCTACCATGGCATAAATTTTAAAATGGACTACAAATTTTAGACGTATTGCTGGATGTTAGTTGCAGAGAGCACAGACAAGAAATATGATATTATAGATGTCTAGAATTTTCATCGTTCTAGCTAAATATTTTTCTACAATGGAAATTCTTTACTCTTTCGGGGTGCGAGGTTCTTTAGGCCGCGAGGCCGTAGGCGGTCGCCCACGTCGCCCACGCCTTGCGCCGCCTATGCAAGTCATTAGTACTGTAAACAAAAGAATAATGCTATCTGGGCTACGCTATTTGGTACCGCATCTTACGAAATATAAATGTTTTCACAGTTCAGCATAGATAATTTAATTTCCTCTTGTATTTAATTTTATGTTATTTTTCGCGCGAGAGTGGGGGGGGGAACTGAGATGTTTAATGGTCTGAGTTTTTTTTTGTTCACGAATCTATCTTTAACTTTTAAATATGAATTTTTGTTTAGATCTATGCAGAACGAACTTACAGTATCTTAAGTTTAGCCTTCATCGGTTTGCTCATTAAGCACTCTCCCAGTGCTTTCTCGCTGTTTGAAAACAGTTTTCGAATCATTATCCTCTCCGTAGATTACACATTCAAGTTCCTATGAACAATCTAATTATATTGTGATGCACGAAACAAATTGTGATTAGCATATACTTGATTCATTTTATATAGAGTGACGACCTGGTGCATATCTGCAATGAATTAATAGAAGCAGTTGGTTAAGGACCGTGCTTTGTGGCATTCCTTAGAAGTGCCCTATATTCAGCAATGGACTTGTATACGGCTAATATTTTTGATATAAAATTTTGGCACTTGACGAAACTAATATACATAATACATACATGAACACTCATGCCCGTCAGCGAGAGGAGTAGGCAGAGACTACAAACTTCCATTTAGCACGATACCTCTCTCGCCTCTTCCACATATCCATATACCTACGCATACATTCTCATCGGTTAAGGGTGCTCTTAATTTGGGCCATTTTCAATATATCGCCAGTTTGGTCGATAAACTTTCGTCTTGGACGTCCCTTTCCGAGTCTGCCGTTCACTTCTACAACATAAATTTGCTTTTTCACTCTTTCCCCTGTTTCATCATTATTTCCACATGACCAAGCCACCGAAGCATTCCTTTCATAATCCTGGTCACAACTTCATCTTGCAAATCACACTCTTTTATCGCACAATTTCTAACCTTGTCACTCAAATTCAGCCCTAACATACTCCTTAGCGACCGCATTTTTACTGCTTTTATTCTACTCTAGTGTTTCTTCTGCCACACCCAACTTTCACTACCATACTTTAAGGGACTAACACAGCATTATGGATTGCCATACGTGCATTTTTGCCACAATCTGACTTTTCACAATAGAGTGTAGAGCCCAATTTACTTTATTTCCGAAACTAATAATTTTTAATAAATTAAGAGAAAATAAAATGAATAATATGATGGTGATATTGATGATTGATTTTTTAAATTTTAAAAGTGACATCGTCAATTCTAGCGAGTTTACAAGCAACCGATGTTAGCAAATGGTAGGGGCGACAAATGCAAGGGTATTATCATACGTCCCGGAGCTAGCAACAACAAAACGTTTGTCTTTTTAGCACATTTGTTTAAGCGATAGTTGTATTTCTTCGTCGCGTACATTTCCCTGTGAAAGCAAGAAAAAGAGGAGACCGATATTAAGAAATTGGTCGTTTCTACGTCACGCCCGGGGAAAAATCTTTGTTATGTGCACTAGGGGAAATTCACTCTTTATTTAAACACTGAAAATGCTTATACTTTGGCAGCTTGCCGCTGTCACATAATATATTCTAAAGACTGTAAGTTTTTGTATATCTGAGTAAAAAATACTATCACTTATTAAAATAAAAAGTTTCCCCGCATCACGGATTTCTGCTGTATTGTGGAGTCGTTTGTTAGACATAAATTGCAATATACATTTATGCAAACTCGAGACATTTATCTTTTTTTCTTAAAGATAGGGTGACAAGCGAGCACACAGTCCACCTGATTGTAAGTGGTTGCTGTGGCTCATAGACATCTACATCTAACCACGATTACGAATCAAAATTCAGATGCTTTTTCACCCGTGAGGAGTAAGGAATGCCTCGTTACCAGTAAAACGGGGCCATTGTCTGTAGGCCATACAAATACCTATTTAATAATGGTTACAAATTTATATATGTAAGCACGTATAAACAAAATTGAAGTTGCCACTAAGACCTGAACTCTTTCTGCCTGTCTGTCCTAGTCTTAGACCATTCAATGGCCTAAGGTCCTGGTTAATCTTCGAAATGAATGATCAGACTTTAGTGAAACTTTATAAACAGACAGAGAGCAACGCCGATAATGAACTAGGCTATATTTTATCCCATAATCATTATTTCTTTTACCTATATGAAGCTCGAGATTATAAAATATATACAAGTGCTGTTCGGTTATTTATGTATTTAGATTTTTGTAAAATGTTTTTATGATTTTCAATAAAAGTTTTCCATAAAACCATAAATTTAAATGAGAAAGATAAATATATTCGATTTTTACGCATGCAAATCACAAAATAAATTAACCGTTATGTTGAAGAAAATGCTCGTGTAACCAAAGGTTATAAACAAAATTAATGACTAACGGTCTTACTCTTTCTTTATATCAAAATTATTTTATAATTCCGGATAAATTACTAGGATACCAGATAACACTATAATTACGGAAAATTCTCATAAATGCTGAAGCAATTAACGGATGCAATTCTACCGCTCAGTAGGGCGACCACGGCCATTCAATCAACATCGGGACATAATCATAAAGCGTCCGGCACGCGGACTCGTAAATACGCGTCCGGGTGCGTCCGCCGGGACATTTATTGCCCTGGATATGAGATCGCGTCGAAACGTTATGACGCAGATCGCAAATCGCGTGGGGCGCCTGCGATTGATCCGGGATTGAATATTTTTGGTAATGCAATTGTATTTAAAAATTATATTTTATTATTTCAAACTTTTCTTTTATGCATATACTATAATTATTAGTTCATAGCAGTTCCTTACTCAGCTCTTTTCAATGCATAGTCTCAGACTATGGTATACAAACCTAGAAAGAACAAAATAGATCTTTTTTTGTTCAACACAGCTGTGCCCCGTATGCGTTACAATGCTTTTTATGCCAAAACCTTCGCGCGAGCTGCACTAAAACTTATCAAAGTTTCATCGCAGTCAGTTGAATGATATAGGAATACATAGAAAATGAACAAACATATATAAAATGTAACAAAACTTCGCAGTCAAGCACACAACAACATAACAAAGTTTCATTGTAATTGTATGAGTGGTAAAGAAAAGCATTTGGGACAAACAAATAAACATTTATTTTTATATTATATTAGGAAAGCAAAGCAAATATTGTCCTGGTTATCGGTTGACCGTAGAAGAAATATATAGAAGTTGAGGTACTACAGCGCCATCTAGAGTAAGTTGTAACTGGAAGTGGACGGTGTCAATGTTTATTACCACAACATCCATTTTAGTAAGTTTAGATATAGATTGGGAGTCATTTTATATTTTCGATAGATTTATTGACGGGGTTAGGTACCATTAAAATCCTAAAAGCAACCACAAACTACATTTTAATAAAAGTAAAGACTAAAATTCTTAAGACTAAAACCATGATTTTATTATATTTTTCTAGGATTTTGTGACGGTGAGACAGTGGGATTTACAATCTAGGGCTTCATCATTACTTACTAATAAGTGGGATCTTGTATGGCACTGGCTTATAATAAATTTAAAAAAAATACCGGTACGCATCACCGTTATTGGTCCCAACTATAACAATATTACGAGCAACAATAAACAAGCTCTTTCGATAGAGACATCCGCAAATAAATTTCAGCAGGGATAATGACGTCACGGAATCCGCTACCGAAATATTTTTACGAATGCGCAGTGCACGCCGTAAAAGGTTTACGACCTACGATTCCGAACGGACCTGGGTGTATTAATGAGACGCTTAATAAATGTATACTATTATTTACTGTGTATATTTACGCGACTTGTGTTATATATACTCGTATGTGTATGTATGTATAGGTAAATGTGGTAGAAATTCATAATTCATTTTTATCTACTTCCTGACGTCTGAATGTTTTGAAAATTTGCGGGCGTAATTATGACCTAGTATGATTTTAGTATTCTCAATACGATCATCCTATTTCGTAAAAAATGTGTGTTAAGTTTTTTTTTTAACTTAAATGTTATTCTTCAATAGCCCTTAAAAGAGTGGTAGATTTCTCCGGTGGTGGTAAGGTTAATTCATCTACTTCCTGACGTCTGAATGGTTTGAAATTTTGCGGACGTAAATATGACCTAGTATTCTCTTAGTATTCTCAATACGATCATCCCATTTCATAAAAATGTGCGTTGTTTACGTTTTTTCAAACTTCATTAGCCCTTATTCTTCATTAGCCTTAGTCTGGTAGATCTCTCCGGTGGTTTTAAGGTTAATCGCCACGCTTGTCTGGCGCAAACCAGATGTCTCGCACATCTAACGCTGCACGAGGTGCTGGTCAGGGCATTTTACGGTGGTAAACAAAATATTGTTATACCACTGTTTTTCATAGTCGCCCCTTACGATACTCACGGACGAAATTGGCGATGAGTTTTCGTAAGGCGCTACCGTATAAATTGATCGAGACTTATTAATCGTAAATTACCACTGAGTTGTGGGGGACTTGAATCCGCATAGAAACTGTCGCCCAAACTTCAAGTCGGAGTTGACAAACATGCACACGTGGATGCTATGACCAGTCATTACACACAGTTACAGTTAAGAATAAAAATGTAGATGCGTTAACACCCGTTAGCACTACTATAGTACCTTTTTACGCTTAAAAAGGGGTCCCCGGAACTTAAAATATGAAATATGGCAGCATTATGCTGATAGTTTATGGTGGTACTCTGGGGTACTCAATGTTAATGTAATCATTACCGATCGAGCCGATGCATTCGTTCTGCAGCTTTAATACCATATAGTAAGTTAAAGAATGAACAGATCAAATAGATGAAACATTATATCAGTATATTCCTAATTAAACATTTTTACGTTCAACTATTGAAGTCAAGGCTCTTCATATTTTTGTTTTTATTGTTTGTTGATAAGTGGATGATGTGGCCCATAGACATCTACATCTATCCTCTATTAAGGATCAAAATACCGAAACGTTGTCACCCCTGCGGTGTAAGATAAAATGCTTCGGTTCCAGTAAAATGGACCTTGGGTTTGCTTAATTATTCTCAGGAAAAGCAGTAGCATTAAGCTGATATTCTTTGAGAGCCTGGTCCTTCACCAGTCGAATTGACACAATCGTGTTACAACTACAGATGAGAATTTTGTAAGAGGCTGCAGTAGTTTTTTTTTAAACGTCACCTCCACACTAGAATTTTCTCCTGTATCGTGGGGCAGTTCACAAACATAAATTGCACAAGGACAAACATCCAGACCCGGAACAATTACTTGTAGGCCATTCAAATACATGTTCCGTGCGGGATTCGAACCAGCGGCCCTTAGCACTGTAACTCTTTGCTAAGCCACTACGCAACGGAGCCGTCGTAGTCCACTTCTGAATATAGGCCTATGTTCAGAAGTGGACTATCATAAACTGTAACGGATAATACATATTTTCACGTGGCAGAGCCACGCTGCAGCTATATTATAGTTGTAGCATGAATGGGTCGGCTCGACCGGGGCAGGACCACGCTTTCACAGAATACCAGCGTAAAATAGCAACGTAATGCTGCTGTGTTTCGTATGGTGGGTGTAGAGAACCGGAGACCCTCTTTACTGGAATCGAGGCATTCCGTCTTAGTCTTCAAGAATGATAACGCATCTGCAATTGGTTTCTTAATTGAAGTTAAACGATACCTATGGGCCACACCATCCACTTACCGTCAGGTGGAATGTGTGCTCGTTTGTTACCCAATGCTATAAAAATATGTCTATAGTATATTTAAACGTTATATAACTATTTCAGCAAAATAATTTCTTTGTCATTTAGAATAGATAACTTTCTAAGAAAGTGTCGTGTAGCATTTTCAAGTAAAGTCATACATTATGTTTATATTAAAAGAATAAAGAATGAAGCCGCTAAAGAAGCTAATCTTTAAGCGGTGGGAGCTTATAGCAACTTTTTACAAACTTTTACGTTGGCACCCACTTCCCACGACTTCCGACGTACTAATTCTGTTTTCTCGATTTCTTCGTAGACGTCTCAATTGCGGTGTACTAAATTTTCTACGCATGTCACTAGTATTAGTAACTATAAATTACAGTAAATCGATTTCCGTTCTGAACAGTCGAATGATGGTAGTGGCATAAGTGTATTTGTCAACCTATTCCGAACCAAAAGTGTCGTAATCGTAGATCACGGAAAATACCAGGATCACATCATGGGCTCCGTTAGATTGATCGACAAGAGGCAAGGGTGCTAACTGCTGGTGAAGCTCGACAATCCAATTTTTAAGCGTTATGTAAAAAATAGGTCCATTTCCAACAAATGATTTACTTGCTGATGATGACAACCCTCTTAAAAAAAGATACTGATCTCCCAGATAGAATATCAATCAAACTAGTTATTCAATAAAAGTTAAGTTACAGCCTATGTACGTCTCACTACTGGGCACAGGCCTCCCCTCATTTCTGAGACGGTTTTAGGGCAAGGAAGTCCGCCCTGCTCCAATGCGTGTTGGCGAACTTACATGTTTTCGAAATATAATCTTTATTTCTCAGGCATGCAAGTTTCTTCACGGTGTTTTCCTACACCGCCGAGCACGCGGTAAATCGGTATATAATATTGCATTTAACAATTTCATTGTTGCCGGCGGGGGTCGAACCTGGGTTACACGCGTACTGTGAAATTTATAGCGAGCGCAAACCATATGAGCTTCCTAGGCTCTTAGTAGTTTAATAGATCGTCCGTAAATCTAACACAAATAAAGAAATATATTTTTAAAGTACTACCTGTAGTAAGGAGCCTCCGATCTCCAATAAACGATTAAAAATATTATATGATACAAAATTACCATTTAGATTCATATTTTTTGAAATGAAATACTATATTACGTTATTAATGAAGATAATACCCCTTTATACATCGCAACTCATTATTGATGAATTTTCTCTTGATTATATTCTTTACCACAAATTCCTGACTTTCGGAGTTCACTTGCGCCGCGCCTCCTAACGGGACACGCGTGCTATGTGACTTAAGCATGTATTGCGTTGTGGTCATTGCTTTCGCGCGTCGTTCAGTGTTAGAATGGCAATTTAAATACATTACGTATAATATGAAGGATATTCACCGTTCACGTGAGAATATTATGCTTGTATAAACATGACGGTTTAATGGTGATCGTGATTATAAACATGGCGATAGATAGGATTACGAAGAACATAGTCCTAATAAACCAAAAACTTTAGCGATGCTATTGAGGACACGGTTAATGGATGACCGTAATTGCCTGCTATAAACATCCTTACCTCAATGAGTTTTAACGAAACTTGAAACGGATACTAACTATAAAAATCTAGATTTTATTCATTTATTAATTGATCTGTTGTAAAACATTTATTGGTATTTAAACGATTTTAAACGTTGTTGTTAGTTATATATATATAACTAACAACAACAACGTTTAAAAAAATTTTCATAACACGCAATAACAAAGGAAATACAGGTGGTTTTCTAAATTTAATTTTTTTTATGCAAACGCTATTTTTATGGTATTGGGTGACAAACGAGCACTCAGTCAGCCTGATGCCGTGGCCCATAGACATCCACATTTACTCTCAAATAAGGATCGAAATACAAACGCGCTGTCACCCCTGAGGACTAAGATGGAATGCCTAAATTCCAGTAAAAATGGTGTTCGGTTCTCTACACCCACCATACGAAACAGCAGCATTACGCTGCTGTTTTACTCTGGTATTCTGTGAGAGCGTGGTCCTGCCCCGGTCGAGCCGACCCGTTCTTACTACAACTATAATATAGCTGCAGCGTGGCTCTACTACGTAAGAAAAGTTTTTAAGATGATTTGTAGAACCAGACCTTATTTTTGCGGAAATTAATTATATTAAAGACCCGCGACCCGTTTTAGCTTCGATTACGATCTGTTTTTGTTACGATTTGTTTGGACAGATAGACATACAAAAATGTATGTCTTAGTGACATGCAAACAGCCCCTTCAGCTCAATAAGGCAGTAATTTCGATGTTATAGATACACACTCCAATTTTACTTATATATACGTACATACATATATAAACACTCGCGCCTGTCACCCAGAGGGGTTGGCAGAGACTACAGACTTCCATTTGGCACGATCCTGACATACCTCTCTCGCCTCCTCCACATCCATATATCTACTTATACATGCTCGTCGGTTATGGGTGCTCCCAATTTGGCCCATTTTCAATATATCGCCAATTTGTCCGATAAACTTTCGCCTAAGACGTCTCTTTCCGACTCTGTCGTTCACTTCTGAAACATAAATTTGCTTTTTCATTCTTTCAACTTGACTAAACCACCGAAGCATTCATTTCCTAATCCTGGTAACAATATCATCATCATCATCATATAAACTTGTTTATATATGTATATATTTTAAAAATGAATAAGTTAAGATCCGCGTAAATAAGTAAAAATGACATGGCAAAACCCATCAACCTATCTCAATTGCATACACTATCCACGTCACCATTTATCCCAACACTACTACACTAGGAAAAACACATTAACGTCGATAATACGTCACGTGTTTCTCGTAATGATGCCTCGTTTAGATAATTTTTGAACATCTTTAACGATATAATGAACTAGGCCATCCTATCATGCTTAAGCTCAAAGAGGTACAACAGAAACAGTATCAGCAAGTGGGTTGTGAAATCTGACAACAACTAGGTATTCTCTTTTCCATATAAGTGAGAAGGAGAACATAAGTTTGATTTCATAAACACAGAACACAATCACCATCTCTACAAAATTAGAACGAAATTAGTACGTTTTTACTAAGTATGGTTACGTGTTACCTATTCATTAAGAGCATGAACTTCTACAAATAAGGTTATACAACAGTAGTCTTTAATTAAAACGTAACAGAATTATGTAATTAGACGTATTTGAGAAATCGAGATTTGTTACAAAACAAATATAGTTGGAGCAATTTAATACTTGGAAAGTGTAACTAATGAAGATCGCTCGTGGACGATTATAATCCATTGCCTTTCACGATTGCTTGCCCGTTCGTATGTTTTATCGTTTGCCGTACTTTCACTGCACTTGTCTGATGACCCTCGATTTGGTCGCGTTTAACTACTATTATCTATTGACCATATTTCAAACAAAATGTGAAGTTTACAAACCTTAAAACATATTATAGACGCATGTCTTTAAATTATTACGAATTCAATTACAACAACATTTTAGTCGAAAAAAAAAGCAAATAATAAACAAACAATAGGCTAAAACAATTAATAGACAATTTTTTAACGAAATATTTGAATTTTTCTATTTATAAGAAACGTACACCTCCTTATTAGGATTTTCTTATGTATCGGAGAGGATTTTTACATACTTACATAAATAGCACAAGAACAATCATGCAGACATGGAATAATGTTTTGTATGATACCTAAAGTATGCTAGATAATTTGTAATGCAATATTTTTACCATAATATAATATAGTTTTTCCCGATATCTAAAAAAAATTGCGATAACATTAACCGAATTAACGAATCGAATTAACTCATGAGAAGTTTTTACATGTTTGTATTAATTCTATATTCGTGATTCGATGATGAACAGCACGTGCCTTATATCCGGCGGTGCATTTATCACAATTTTAGTTAAAATTTAGTTTTTTATATTTTATTAGTACATACAATCGATTTATAAATAGTTTAACAATCGATTATTCAAGAATATGCCACGAGTAATCACAAAACTAGATAGTCTGGTAGATTCAGATTTCGTTTTACGTAAATGTTTCAACGAGGCCATTTTATGTGACCATAAAATAATTGACGATGACCTGAGTGTTTCTACAGAGCTTTATCTTCAGCACAACTCTCTCATGATTGTTAATGGTTCTCTCGCGTAATAATAATAATAGAGAATTCTTTTCGCTATTCATATTGCGGAATTTAATTCTTTTGCAAGTATTTACTTTACTTATACATTTTATTAGTATAATTGAATGTTATTTGTATTTTTTTTAGTTTTATTTTAAACAGATATTTTTTTAATTATTTCTTTAACCCTTCAATCCCCATAAAAATCCCATGCAATCCCATGCGTCTGGCAAATCCCGAGCAGTCGCATGCGACCGCACCCACCCACAGCACTTTAAAACATTAAAACTTATATTTAGAAACTACTTTTCTAATAAGAAGTTTTGCATTATAAAATTTATACAAAATTCTTTATCCTGTGGCCTAAACAAAAGTCAGGTTTTACTTCAAAAAGATTTTATTGTATTTCGATAACAAAAAATGAATCCAAGAGGATGTCGGCAGCGTGAAAATCACCATTATTTCTATACATTACTCAAAACAATTTACGTAAAAGGATAAATTATATTCACACAAAAACTTTCATTACAATTTTATAATAAAACACTATACTAAAACACGAGAATAATCCAAAAATCAACACAATAACATTCACATGAAAATGGCGTACGAAATGAACGTAGATTATAAATAAATATCCATAGAGTAACTGACTTTTTATTCTACTAGAGGATACAAAATTTCATTTTGATTCTGTAATGCCAGACTTCTTCATAGAAGTGTAGTCTCTAAACATAAGTATTTATGGGTTAAAGCGCTGTGGGTGGGTGCGGTCACATTTGACTTTTTAAATTTTGACGGAATATCGAAGCGGTCAAATTTGGACGCTTGCAGTTTGAGGAGTTAAATATTGTATCATGTTCAAGTGTTTCAATTTTAGTATAAAACAAAATTGTCTTTTAGTTGAACAGATTCCAGAGCGTGATCTTCGTAGAATCCGTTAGCTATAGTGTGCGCGCAAGTTCTAGTCACCTCCTGAGGTATGTGAGCGGCAGGACGGGGGAGGTAGACAAACATCAAGCTGACGCAGTCTGCCGTCAACCGCCGCGACGGTTACACGATTCAGTTGTACGCGACAGTTTTCTCCAAAAATACATGAGATAAATATTCTAAGATGGGTCCGCCAATACCACGACAAGTGAAAAATATTATTTATAATGTACATA
>DWHP01000468.1:0-19883 GCA_018247895.1 Parnassius honrathi
TAGTGTCGGATAAGACTTGCTCTTGGATCGTTACTCACACTTGCGTGTGGCTCCAACGATGATGTGTACAGCTGCCCCTAGAACCTCTCAACCTCACTCAAAATCTCAGGTGCCCCGGAAACGATGCTGCCAGATTCAGTTTTCAGCTTTAGCAGTTGGCTCTTTCTGGCAGATAAATCTCTGGCAAAAAATTAGGAGCCCTGGTTTCGCTCAATCGCTTCTTCAATACGAGCTGTATTGAAGTTGCGTAAGTCCTGCCGCACTCATTTGGAGATCTGTCTGTTCAGTTGCCTGTATGCTGTGAAATCTACTGACGACTGCAGCCTCATCCCCCTTCTAACAGCCTTGAGATTAAGAGTGTGATCGGAGAGTTTTTGTGTTCTTCTGCGGCGGGTCTTACAGAACTCAGCTCCGACCGCATGGACAGTTTCCACGAGCTTGTCATTCATATCGTCCACTGCATTGCAATTAGGCACATTGCAAGGTTTCGGGATTTTGGATTAGAGCGCGAGAAGGACGTAGCGTTGACTTCATTAGACGAGACCTCTCCAACTTAACGTTTAGGTTCGGTGTGCCTCTCACCATTCGATGATCACTGCCAGTTTTCACCCTTGCGATCACTGAACTACGTATATATACCACAGAATAAATATTTGTACTACGTATCTATACTACAGAATAAATATTTGTACTACGTATCTATACTACAGAATAAATATTTGTACTACGTATCATAATACAGAAAAAATATTTGTACTACGTATCTATACCACAGAATAAATATTTGTACTACGTATCTATACCACGGAATAAATATTGGTACTACATATCTATACCACAGAAATGGCCAATACCCAGCAGCGGACTTTTACAGGCGGACAAAGAAAAATAAGAAGAAGTAGTATTTACTAGACAACGATTCTGTCTAATAGTAATAAGTAATAGTACCTAATAGTAATATAAGCGGTTATGTTAATATAAATCAAAGTAGTTGTTATTTGTAAGGTGGTAGTTTCTTTTGTGTTAGAAGTCCATTTGGGTAAGTAATATTTCACTCTCACATTAAATCACGATTCACAGATCAAATAACGATAACGATTTTGCGATTTTATAGAAGCAAGGATAGAAACAAGCATGTACTATACACTTGGTGGTAAAGGGGAGGCAGTTAATCCTCAAATAATCAAAATTCAAAATACGTTTTCACTCCTAATGTCTTGAAGTACTAGCCGGTCGGTAAGATCATGACGACGATATTTTGGGTTACAGAAAGTATTCTTTCGATTGATTGTAAGGAACTTGGTGTGTCCATAACTGGAGGGTACTACGTTTCTTTACTAGATCAAGTAAAAGAAGCCATTAAAGAAAAAAGGCGGGGAAAGCTTACAAAAGGCGTGCTCCTTTTGCACAAAAATGCACCCGTACACACAAGCCATGTTGCGACGGCTGCCATTTACTAGTGCGGTTTTAAACAACTGCGCCACCCACCCTACAACCCAGACCTGGCCCCAAGCGACTATTATTTGTTTCCGAAAATGAATAAAGAACTGCGTGGGGAAAAATTTGGCGACAATGATGAAGTGAAGCCGGCCATTTCGGCCTATTTTGACGCCCAAGATAAATCTTTTTCAGATCTAATAAATTTATTACAGTTAAGGGAGAATACATTGAAAAGAAAAAATAGTTTAATGTTTTATTATTTCATTATCCTTCCCTTTCGTTGCGCCAACTTTTTGACCTCTCTTCGTAAATGAAATGCGTCTTTAGTCATTTCCATCCAGTTTCGTCACTCACCGTACAAAGCTCAGTAGCGCTATGTGCTTTTTACTAAGGTATTCTGTGTGAGCGGAGTCCTCCTCCAGTTAAGCCAACCCATTCAAGTTGCTGCCTTAATATAACTGTACCATGATACCTTTACCGTGGGAAAATTATTGTTTTCATTGTTTGGCAGCTTGCCTATCTTATTTCCCTAAAAACTAAAGCATACGTACAACAAAACAAAAAAGCGAATTACATAACATCAAAAATGCTAATAATAATTTTATGTTATTTTTATAAACCTGCATAAACGAATCAAATGGTATTATACAGACTTATGACAAGATCACCACTTCGTGAGATACTTACTGGAATCAGCCGTCTAAGTCAAGATAACGTACTTTAAAGGGTCCAAAACAGAGGTCTGCCGATCGATCATTAGGCCTTATTTGTTTTTTGACGGTGACAGGACACCGAGCGGGTGGTGGACGCATTCTCCGCTTTATCTATAGGTTACATCGGACCATTCGTCATGCTGTCAATGGGACAGGGCACCAGGCAACGTTCAAAGTAACCGCATGATAACGGTGATGGAGTCTTGACGTCCCAATTGCTCGAGTGGTCTTAGAAACTTTGCTTTAAAAAGTTGGTTAAGTGGGAGTCTTGTTTTATATTGTCAATGAAAGTGTTTGAAATCACAGAAAGTACTTCAAACGTTTCTTTTTAAAATTTTGCTGTGATGACATTCTGTTCATGTGAAGACCTTCCTTTTATTTAAAGCCGTGATAGATCGGGTACTGGGCGGTAAAAATTCATAGTATGCTAGCAATCCAAGGGAGTAACGCGAGTTCGATCGCCTTGCGAGGTCTTATTGAATGTTCATCCAGGGAATCTGAATAATTTTGTGGTAGTGATAACATTGCCGAACGCATAAACGTAATTAGTAATAATTTAATATCAAATACGAAAATACATAGAAAATTAAAAAGGTTGCTGTTTAGAACTTATAAAATATTGTACTACTTTGCTTCTCTATTTCATGTCGGTTATTATAATAATGTTCTTAAGACTGAAGTTCGATACGATTTAAAATTTATGTAAGTTTATAAAATTGAAACGAGAAACATACATAAATATAGCCCACCTTATAGTAAGTAGCTGCAGCACATGAAGACCCTGGGAACAACCAACTCCAAACAAATAAGGCTACGGACGCGTTGTATAGGCATTGAACTGTCCGTGTCCAGTAGGCAGTTGTGTACGGTAAAAATCTAGCTCTCCGTGTTCCCGTAAGGCCCAGTCACGGACTTGTCCAATAAGCCCATGAGTCGAACGCCCGGTTACGACACTCATGAGAACTCATCTGCGGCTGCTCCTTGGTATCCCGATATTTGGCAATAACGTCGTTGCTGCTTTTGTGGCTAAACTGATAATGTGTTCTCGAAACGTTAGTTTCGAGTCGATCGTCACTCCGAGGTATTTCAGAGACCCCTGACTCTCGATGTGTTAATCCACGACTAGAGTATGGAAAGGCCTCGGAAACCACTTCCGAACTGTAAGTACCACAACCTCTGTCTTCGCTATGGCTAACGACGTACCATGTTCATTCAGCCGCGCGTTGATTTTTGCCGCGACAAGTCTCGCTAATCCCTGTGCTTTGCCATGGCTCCTTGCAAGGATTAACGCCACCACGTCGTCAGTGAATTCCTCCAGTAGTATCTTAGTTGGTAGGTCAAGACGTAGAAAGGCATCGTGAAGGATGATCCAAAGCTCCTTCGTGATCTCTCCCATAGTTGTTTCAAATATAAAAAAACGATCACATAGGTAATCACTTATGATACGGATGAAATACTCAGAAACACCTAATTTTCGAAGCGCCCTCACAACGTCCGTCCATTTTGCGGAATTAAATGCACTTTTGACGTCAAACGTCATCATTATGCACACGGGATGGGACCTCCTGTTGCCCGACCAGGCAGCCCCAGCAAATAAAAGCACTTCGGAAATATACCAATTATACTGCGACCCGGTCGAAAACCGTGTTGATTACTGGCCAGGTCACCCGCATTGGTCACTTCTTCCCTCAGTCGATTCCTTATAGGGCTCTCGAAAATTTTTCCTGCTACGTCCAGCATACAAAGTAGCCTGTAGGATGAAGGCGTGTAGGGCGGCCCCTTTCCTTTATCTAACAGGACCAACCTTTGCAACTTCCACCTTTTCGGAAAAACTCCCGCGAGATGCAAGCGTTATAAGTGTCAAGGAGCAGACGTTCATGCCTTTTCATTATGACCGTATAGACTTCGACGGGGATGCCATCAGGGCCCGGGGCCCTACCTACCTTGAAATACTTAACAACTTCCCGTCACCCAACTGCTGAGAAAAGTGAGCACTCGTCATTGGATACCGCACTCTGAGAGCAAATCCGGTCTTGGCGTTCGGAAAACAGAGTTCTGACTATTTCTTCCATCCTATCAGGTTCCATGGGAGCTACCGAGCTGCAGCCTAAAAAATTTTGACTGACAATCCGGTAGCCGTTTCCCCATAGGTCGTCATCTACTTCTCTACAGACCGCTTTCCAGCATCTCTCTTTGCTCACCTTGATCGCATTAACGATTCGCTTCTTTGCTGCTTTGTACTCGTCGTTCTTCTGCTGCCCCGTATCTCGCTTTCGCAATTTAAGTGCCTCTTTACTAAAACGGAGACATTCAGTTCTGAGCAGCGCAATCTCCGCAGTCCACCAGTAAACCGGTTTTCTACGTGAAATTGCGATCTGACGAGGCATAGCGGCGTCGCACCTTGTGACGATGGTATCCATTGTTCGACCGACGAGCATCTCTACATCTTCGCGTGACTCTGCGGAAACGTCTGAAAGAGTATCGATTTTTTCTGAGACTGCCTTTTGAACAGCACTCTCATCCAGTTTTGCCAGTCTCCATCCTATCCGCGTCATTCGTTGCTCCGTTATAATCGGGGGTTTTTCCCACAGATTTTGTATCGAATACGAGATATATTGACGTTCACTCGCCGTATACTCCTCTGAAACCGACCAGTCCGAGATTACACGAGCTACCCGTTAAGTGGCGAACGTAAGATCTAAAATAGACTCGCGAACACTTGCTCTCCGGAAAATAGACGTGTTTCCGTATTTACAATGTCCAAGTCGAGACTTGCTATCATGTCCATGAGGTCGTTTCACCGCGTACCACTATATTACAAGCCCCATTCGATGGACTTTACATTAAAGTCATCACCTATCACGATTTCTTCCTTCAGATGACGAAAGACTCTCTCGAGATCGTCAACCCTCTTTCGGAAATCGACTATTGCCTCGTTTGGGGTGAAGTAACACGACACGAAGGAAACTGCTGGCGTTGTAACCCATACAATGCCGTCTCTCTTTCCACTGTCTTTGGCAGGAAAGCGGCCCCGGGCCGGGATTCAAATAGGTGTTGTTCCAGAAGGGTCACACAGCCAGTTTGATCCGGACACTGAGTGATATTGCTCTGAAATCTGAACATAATCCGCTCTGTGGCCGCGGTTTCGTACAAGCAGTAGATCAAGAGCCAGTCTGCATCGCTGAAGGTTTGTTTATAGCACCTTAACCCCTTTTCTTTTAGAGTACCTCTCGAAAGGACTCACAACGTCCAGAAACTATCACGTGATCTGAGTATCGCTCGTTTCCTACCGCTGCACAGAGATAGCAGCACGGAGGTTAGATACAGGCCTTCAACTGATGACCCGCATCCCCACATCACCAGCAGCAACCGCTGCGGTCCTCGTTTACCCTGCACAAGTCAGCAAAGTGGCTCAATCCAAGGCATCGGTAGCACCGATCTAGTCGCTCCCAACGGCGGACTCGGCAGTTCAACCAGCCAACCTTGACACTTCCAAAAGTCTCCAAAGCCGCAGCGGCCTCGATATAGGCGCGGACGGCTCCGCATTTATTGTGTTGCGTGATTGTCACTTTGAGTCCGTCTACGCCTTCACCAATGCCCCTTCTCAGGGTCTCCTCGACCTCTTCAGTAGTCGTAGCGGCATCCAGCCCGTCTATAACCACCGTAGTGGTAGGGACGAGATGGCGTACCACCAGGTCACCTCCGGCTGCCTCGGTGATCCTGTTTCCGAGTGCGGAGCGATTTTTGACTGATACCTCGAAGTCGATAAGAAGACCACCTTTCCTGGCTATCTAAGGATAGCCAGGAAAGGTGTTCTTAGCCATAACTGGCTTTTGTTGCTGCGCCCAAATCCTCCGCTTGAAGCACCGAGCGCAGAGCCTTCAGAACTTCACCAGAAGATTTGCTCACACCTGGGTTTATCAGCACTGCCTCCGGTCGTTGTTTTCTCCTCGGTTTCTGGTTCTTCTTGGATATTGTGGTCCGTTGCGTTCCTCTTCTTGATCTTGTTGGTTTCGTCGTCGTTTCCTGTTCCACCAATCTAGTATTCTTCCTCTTCTTTTTCTTCCTTTTAGATTCCACTATTGTAAACAGAGTTTGCGGCAGTTCTAGCTGTTTTTGCTGCAACTCCGTCTCTGTCGTCTTGCAACAGAAATATGTAACAGGATAGTACTAGTACTACGTAGACGAACTCCTAGGATGAAGAGGATTCCTGCCACATAGTGCCATCCACTTTAGGGATTTAACCAATTTAGAGATTTAACGAAGTATACGTATAAGAAATATAGATAAATTTACACAGAAATCGTAATAATAAGACAATAGAAGTACCGCATAGACGCGTGACCTTGTCGCCGCTATAATGTGTTGACGAACATAATTCACTATTTTGTGATTTAGTTGCGCGGGGAACGTCGTACGTGAATTGATGTCATTATAATGGTCAACTGCAGCATAATGTGAAAAAATTAGTAAAAACTCGTCAATAACGTGTAATTCAACTAATAAAGGCATAAAATTTCGTAGGGAAGTTTATTATTTACTAATTATCATTGTTTAACTAATATACATCTCGATGAATATTTTACTATGATATTTACCTTTGTAAACTTTCATTTATTACTTTTTGGATTGACAATTACCATTGCTGCTTTTGTTCTACCGTAATACGCGACGCACGCAACGTTGACAAACTCGCCAAGCAATGTAATGTGAAACCACAGATTACCTCCTAATAGATACCGCATCATGGAATATTTGTGCCGTTCCGATTTCACCAAATATAGCGGCATGCATGAGATGCGGGGGACGTGTCAAATGCGCTGTGATTGGATAATTCAAGATTAAACTTAGAATGCTCCGAACTATAGTGATGAGACAGGGTTGGGACGTCGATCGATAAATTTGGGATTTATTGATTATTGACAAATAAATAAATTGATCAATTTTTATTTGAAATGTATTAAAAAATAAAACAACAAATATGGATGTATAGGAATATATACGGATTGACTAAAACTATATGTATGGATTTTATCGCGTTTAATTAACTTATGGTCACTAGGGGGGGGGGTGTCAATGTCATAGGTAGCCCGGCTACCTTCAGTTTTTGAATATTGATTTTTGGTCCGATCTACATAGAACGAGCTTACAGTATCTTGAAGTCTTGACCCATCCATCGACTGTGGCCAGCTTCACTTGGTCGCTGTGAAGACGTAGGCGTGGGATCCATAGCTTGTTGTCTTGTAATACTTGGTTGACGTGCTGAAGCTCGGCGGCCGGATGTTTTCTGTCACAGATCCCTTGTGCTCTCTGAAGTGGAGGTTTACCCACGCTGGCTACCTGTGAAAAATGATCGTGAGATTCACCATATAAATATCGGTTGGCATACCAACCGATATTGACCCATAGGTCCTTTTCCTGTACATAATGTGACCAATAGTTTTATCAGGATTTCGGATGACTAAAACATCTAGGAAAGCTAAAGAATTACTTGCCTCTAACTCCATCGTGAGTTGTATTTTAGAGTTTATGGAGTTAAGATGGTCCAAAAATGCAGTTGCTTTGTCAGATGGTGAAATTGCGAAAGTGTCGTCTACGTACTGCTTGTAGAATCTTGGATTTACAGAAGCAGTAAGAAGGGCATTCTCCTCAAAATCCTTCATGAATATATCGGCGACTATAGGAGATACAGGTGAGCCCATTGCCACACCCTCATCTTGCTTGTAGAACTCTTCCTTCCACAATAGATAGCCAGATGTGAAGCAGCGTTTGAGTAACACTGCATATTCTGCAGGCATGTTGTTATCTTCTAGCTTCCTAGTTACAATTGGGATGCATTCTTCAAGAGGTAGGCATGTGAATAGTGACTGAACAACAAAACTGACCATAGTTTAATTGTCAGCGAGATGTAGGTCTTTTATCTCATTAACAAAACGTTGTGAATCCTTTGTGTGTTCTCTGGTACGTCCCCTCGATGGTGACAGTACTTTTGCCAAGTGTTGTACCTAAAAGTAGCATTATTAATTAATAAATCATATCAAATTCAAATCAAATTTAGTTGTACTTAATAATAATAATAAGATATTACTGGAGTTCGTGTAACACTAGAATAACAATAATCACGTTATAACTTTCACTTGTTTTATGATTTATAAATTTCGACGTGTAACATTTACCTAAATATTAGAATATCACGTTTCAATCAACCACTTAATACTATTACTTATTGTGTAATCTAAATTGGTGCTACACTTTTAAAAAAATGTAAAAGTCCATACTAAAACTGGCAAGTATAGAGATGTTATAGTGGAATCCAACAGCCTTCTACGGTTTTTCACAATATGAAAATTGTCTGCTGTGTTGTGTCTTGAGCATATTGGAAATATTTTTATTGGAAAACCATTGGTTCCCTAGACAAGTAGCGTCGATGACATTGAGGTGCTCTGGTTCGCGTCCCGTCTTCCGTCCGACTTTTTTCCTTTTTTTTTAAGTTGCCTTCCTTTGTGAGAAAATATACTATTTTTATAATCCTTCTTTTAGTATTTTTTTAAAAACACGAAAATTTAAGTTAAACTAATTGAAGTCATGGTTTTTTATTCAAATAACCAGTTCAGTTTTTTCTATTATGTCAATAAGATCAAAAAATATTATTCATGTTTCATCGGTGTGTAATTTATAATTTAAAGTATCTAAATATAATTTCCAAAGCACAAGATTTATAAAAAAAAATACCGAGGAAAGCTCGGTCATCCAGATACTATTTATAAAGGAGTGTAGGTAACCAACTGTGTCAAAGGGCTGTCATCTCAATGTATTTCAATCTAAGGCAGAAACCTTAATATTATCTGTATTTTTTTCCCTAAAGGATAAGATAGTAATACTTTCGCTTGCAGTAAAATTATTACTTTAATAATTAATTTTTTTGTTTAAAAAAAACCTTACCTCCACATTAAGATTTTCTCCTGTATCGTGGAGGCAGTTCACATACATAAATTTTACAAGGACAAACATCCAGACCCGGAACAATTACTTGTACACCATACAAATACTACTTATTTCAATTATAAGCTTAGTGATGTAGGTTAGACCTCTTATATCCTCCTTATTAGAAATATTTTTGATCACGGTTTTGATTTTTTATTTACATTTATAGTGTCCAGATGGTTGTGGTGGTTAGCACTTACAATTTCAAATATCAAACTAGTCAAACTTCGGATATAGCAAGACATTTTTTCATATTGTTAAAAAACTGGTTTAAACAATAACTAATATAATTACAATTTACAATACACTCAAACTGCGGAAGCAAGCAGAGTGACTTTTGTAATTTAGTAGAATTTGAAGATTCATACGACTTAAAACAATATTGCATATTTTTTTATGTAAATTGAATTTAATTGTTTTTAGGCATGATGAATGGATAAATGTGAGTAGTCCTAGGCTGCGACCATTTATTAACAGTTCAGCACAGACATCTAACCCTGTAACTAATGAAGAAATTGTAAAGGCTGAAACTAGCACAGTAAAAGAAGAAATTAAACAAGAAGACAAACCTAAATTAAAGTTTGTTGTTGGAGAGAGGTGTTTGGCACGATGGAAAGATAATCGAAGATTTATGGCCACTGTAAATAAAGATTTAGGCAATGGTTAGTTGTTTTTAATATTTATAACATGTCAAATTAAAGTTACGGACACACTTATTTTTTTATTTTATTTTTATTGGCAGGCTCTTATGAGATTATATTTGATGATGGCTTCCGTTGGAAATGTACCACGTGCAGGCTGTATAAAGTAAAACAATCTTCAGAAAGAAATTCTGATCTTTTAACAATTGATACATCTTCACCATCATCATCCTCCGCTTATCCTTCTCCTATTCCTTGTGGGGCTGGTCCTAGTAGTACAGTTGTAGAGTTAAATGTTCCACAATTACCTATTTTCCACACTCACCTCTTTGACCCAACCCGTGATTATTTAGGTTCAAAAAGCGAGCGTCGCGAGAAGAAACGCAAGTTAAATATAAAAGAGATATTTAATATTGGCCAAAAGAAGAAAAGAAAGCAAAACCCACAAGAGGATACAGATGACTCCGCGCCGAAATCAGTTAAACAGAGAAAACCTAGGGTGGTTCAAAAGAAAATAAAAGCAGAAAATGATATTCAAGTGAAAACGGAAACAAAAAACGAAATTCCTGGTAATTATACTTTATATTGTTTGCATTTCACTTTTAACTTAAATGTTAGTATTTTAATCAGGCAAATAACAATTATTTCATATATTTTTTAACAGATGCTGTAGCATCCATTATTGGTACGATGGCAAAAGAAGAGTTATTTATTAAGCAGGAAGTAACATCCGATGATGAAACTATAACTTCACCTAATGAACAGACAATAGACGATCTTGATAGACAACCACAAAATGTAGAAAATGATGAACAATTAAATGATTTTGACAGAAATGATGAATCAGATATATCAGATACTAAAAACAGTATAGATCCAGTAAGTAAATTCTAATGAACTTTATTTCTGTTTCTCTTAATAATTTAACTATTTATTAATCAATTATACAAAATATTATATAAGTTCTGGAATGATTTACGTTTTTATCTCTACCTACAAAATTAAGATCATGCATGGATTTAGGGTGTAGCCCATAAAATTCTGAATTAGAATTATACAAGTATTTCCAAAATATAGGTATTGGAAGAGGAAACAAAACTTGAAAACTTTGAAATGATAGATGACCGAAAGCATGAGGAAGTTATTGATAGGATTAAAGAAGTAATTACCAAATTAGAAGATGGAATAAGTAAAGCAGAAAGAACAGAATCACCAAAGGTGGAATTTAAAGAGGAGGAAAGCAAAAATGTTAAAGAGCAAGAAGTAACCGTTACTCCAGATGAAAATAAAGAAGCAAAAATAATATCCATTGGAGATTCAGAAAAAATAAAAACAGAACTGAATGAAGGGAAGATTAAAAAAACAATGTCTAGATTGAAAAAAAGTAAAAAGTTGAGAATGATGCAGGAAAAAAAGGTTAAAAAGCAGGTGGAGAAAGTAAAAAGTGAATTAGAAGAGATGAAACGCCAGGTTGAAGAGATGAAAAAACAAATGTTATTAAAAACTGAAGTGTTATCTAGTCCTCAGCAGAAGCAAGAAATGCCAGAAAGCTTTCTGTTGCCTGGAGAGTGGTGCTGCAGATGGGTGAATGGACAACCAGTGGGAGCTGTGAGTGAAATAGAAAGTGAAGTAAAGGTTGATTCGAATAGTAAGCCAGCTCTACCAAGACGAAGTGTTCAGGTTAGTGACAAATCCCTGCACTGTTTAATCCTGTATGAAAATATGGTTGATTTTAAATTCTAGATGTAATAGAGATGGATAATAAGAGTAAGTGAATTGATCACATTGAATGTTATATACCTCCTTTCAATAGATGGAAAAATTGACACTTAAATTTTAGAAGATGCAATAGCCAATCCATGGGTGATACTTACAACAGAACTATATCTGGATTAACTCTATCTTTTATACGTGTTAGAGCCATGCTGCAGTTATATTAGTAGTATAGTTGTAGCACAAATGAGTCGGCTCGACCGGGGAAGGACCAGCTATATTTTTGTTTACATCTAATGTTACTTACATTTGTGGCAACTTAGGGACGGTTGAAATGGAAAGCGACGAAAACTTTCCTATAGTACTTTTATTTTCTAACTTACAATTTAGCTACTGTGATAATGTGAGTTCACAGTAACTACTACTGGGCAATCCCAACAATAAAGCCTTGATTTTTATACTACGTTGAATATTTTAAGTCACGTAAGTAAGTAAATCGAGTCGCGTCTTCTAAGACGTGCTGTTGCGTGCTTAGCAGGTGTAGCTGTATCGTAGGTGAGTTCCTGATTGCTTGCAAGGTCTTGGTAGACATATGTAACTTGTGTTTTATATTGGTAGATTAACTACATTAAAGTTACATCGATTGATACTATAATTGTATTTGTATTAAAGGTTGAAGACAAACGGCTGCCTGAGGGATGGACAAAGCACATGGTACGACGAAGCTTCGGAAACTCGGCTGGAAAATGGGATGTTGTTTTAGTTAGGCAAGTAACTTTGTGTTTGGCAAATTGTCTTTTCTATAATACATGTAACAAAAACCCTGTGGTTGGCGTTAAGTACGTTATCAGAATCAGTATTCAAATGTATAGAAATTTTTTTTTCAGAAATCTCGACCATTAAAGAATTTAATTTAATTGAAATAAATTTTTATTCGTGAACTGTATGTGCTTTTATTACGTCTAACTGACTCCGGACAATGCAGAGGGTCTTTTATTTTATTTAAAAATTATTTAAATAATAGTATAAAAGATTTTAATGGTTAAGTTTTCTGAAACATTTCTCTACGTTTGAATACTGTTACGTTTGATTCTCATAACGCACTTAACGGGAACCACAGGGTTTGTAAAGTCGGTTCGGCGAGAGTTGATATAAATAAGCATGGTTCCTAAACTCATTATAAATTGCAGCGAAAAACAAAAGGGTTGTATTTTCAATAGTCTTTAGATACTTTTTTAAGTAATTTTAGTGGCACGTAAAGTGGATATAAAAATTAGGAACTTTTCAAAAAATATATGATAATATGGCCGCCGCGTCTGCCGTTAACCCCTGCGTGCCTGTGAAAACTGTGCGGATTTTTCGTCATCTTATTCTCGTGTTGCTTTCATTAACCTGTAACACATTAATAGTCCGATGAAAAGTCCACCGATGAACATAGGCCTCTTCATAGATTGCTTCAATATTAGCCATGTCTGCTACGCTTGGCGGGCGTTTTGGAAACCGCAGTTTGTTTATTTTTTCAAATTGTCATCAATAAGATTCTGCTGCCCATCTTATATTTTATTTCCCCCTCTCGCCTCTTATGATACCCATGGTATTCCATGCTGTAGTGGATATTCTTACTTATTATATGGTTTAGCTTTATCTTTGATCAATTCTGCTTATTTTTTTTTATAAAATAAGGGTGACAAACGAGTAAACAGTCCACTTGATGGTAAGTGGATGCTTTGGCCATTTATCTTCGATTAAGGATCAAAACGCAGATGCGTTGTCACCCCTGAGGACTAAGATGGAATGCCTCGTTTCAAGTAAAAAAGGGTCTCCGATTCTTTAGACTCACCATACGAAACATAACAGTATTAAGCTGCTACTTAACGCTGGTATTCTACGAGAACGTGGTCCTTCCTCGGTCGAGCCGACCCATTTGTGCTAAAACCATAATATAGCTGCAGCGTGGCTCTACCGCGTATAAACTCGATTAATACGTACTAGGTGTTGTGGTGTAAAGACGGTTAAGCAGAAACTATCATGCAGTTTCAGTCTGTTGGAGTTGTTGTAAACTACAACAATGGGTAAAGCCGGAAAGGTCTATCTCCGGTAGATGGCCATGGGTGTACCTATATGTGGGTGTGTCTATAGGGAGTAGATTTAAAGTTTATTGCCAGTCCGTCTGTTAATAGTGATTATGGCAAATCTTTTCTTAAATGGGAGAGACCCTTGTCTAGCTTTGGACTGTTACGGGCTGATAAAGATTAAGAAGACTATGATGATATAAAAATGTGATATGTTTTTTTGTTAGAATAAGGGTGACATACGAGCACACAGTCCACCTGCTCTGGCCCATTGACATCTACATTTATCCTCGACTAAGAATTAAAATGCAGATGCGTAATCAGTTATCACCCCTGAGGATTAAGATGAAATGCCTCGTTTCCAGTAAAATGGGTCTCTGGTTCTCTACACTCATTATACGAAACACAACAGCATTAAACTGCTATTTTATGCAGTGATTCTGTGAACGCGTGGTCCTACTCGGATCGAGCCGACCTATTCGTGCTCCTAAGATTACACCACATAATCGTAATTTCAGCCCGGACAATCGACGCTTCCATACGAAAACAGACATGCGAAATTATCTCGAGCAAAATCCTAGTGAAGAACTCAAACAATACGAATATGCATTACTTGACTTCGGAGTTCATCTCAAACTCTCAAGACGTATGGGATGGGTTACACAGACCGCTACTGAAGAGCCAGTCGTTCCACTTCCAGCCGGATTGATGAGCAGTACATCACCTCTTGTGAAAAGAAAGAAATTAAACCTGAAACGGGTAAAGGGTATTATTAAATCAAAGGAGAAGAAGAGAAGGTTGGGTGTGGGTGGCAAAATTCGAAGAATGGTTAGTTTCCATTTTTCGTTTCTTATACTTACACGAGTACATAGCGATCTTGATAACTTTGTCGTAAGTCGTAATCCTGAGCAAAACAAAACAAAATAGCCATTCCCTTCCGCTGAACCCATATTTACATGGTATCATGAATTATTCAGGCCTTGTAACTCAAACAAAATGTTATTTCTCTGGTAGATACTGATAGTACATATTTACACCATATACTACTTTATAACTAATATCGGAAATGAGACTCCGGTATTCGAAGTTAGTAAAAAATAACGACGTCTTACTTAGAATTCCCCTAACTCATAGCAATAAAATCCAAAAGTAATGTTTGTTGCTTCTGTTCTATTACAGTTCTTGCAATTCACGAGTGCGGCCGACCTTCGGATGTGGTTCAACATGTGCACAGTGTGACAGTGTGCGTGCCGGGAGAAGCGGTCAGTCACGAGCGGACACTATCACACTGTGCATGTACACATCGAACCACATCCGAAGGTCGGCTGTACTCGTGGATTGCAAGAACTGTAATACTGTAATTCATTCATTTCACGTGTACGGAGTACACACGTGAAATGAATAAATTTTCTCATACATTCGTTAAGCAATCTGTGTACCAAATTATTATGTTTGAGAAAAATCTGAAAATTCTTGTTAAGTCGAAAACATTAACTCGAAATTTTTAGCATTTATCTAAAAATTCTAGTTAACACGATTGCTTTGTATTTTTACCAAGTATTATTTAGAAATTATTGTATATAAACTTCTACTAGTGATTAAAATTTGGCATATTTTGTCGGCATAGAGATGTTCATTATTTAGAGGAAGGGGTGCATAATTCGTCGCTGACGTCACAAAGGGCGAACCTCAATATTTAAAAAATACAGGAGAGTAAGAAAAAAATAGTTTTTCTCCTATTAATAGCTTTTAAAAAAAATTGAGGTTCGCCTCTTTGTGGCGTGCATAGTATTTTTTGATCCTAACATTGGAATTCGATTCATTTGGCATGGTCATTCCTCAAAAGTTTCATTATCATAATTATTACTTGTACAATTTTTTTAATTACGGAATATAATCGTAAATTCATTTTCAGTCATTCATTACAGCATATCAGAAGCTATGATATGTTATCTCTTATAGGCACTAGTTGAAAGATGTGCATAGATAATCTTCGATAAAGATAGCAATCAATTATTTATTAATTTTAATTTTAATTATTTAATTACAACAAAAAAAGTCATTACTTATGTGAAGACATGGAGAAATTAATATTACGTAGAATTGTAATATTGATTTAGTCTTAGGCACCTCTCATTTCTCATATTACTTTCTAAAATTTCCTTGTCTCCTTTATCTGAGAGTGACCAAAGTTACCTAAACATGTTTAAATTTACAATTTCATTCTTAGTTAATAATTTTCTGGTTTAAATTTAAATTTCTTAGCACCTATGTGTGTATCACAATTACTCATTTTTATTTTCCTTTCAGCGTCATCGTGCTAATGATGTATTACCAGGGCCGAGTAACCTTGCAACAGATTTAGAACCGTTTGACATGCATGCTGAAAGTATTGATGACAATCCAACACTAGAAGATGGATACGGTAATTTTAAATCTTACAACATAATAAAGCCTGTTTTCCATAGCTAGTTGTGTAATACAACAAACAATACTATAACTCATTAATACTGAAAGGAAATTTGATTTATTTTTAAAAACGTTACGATTTTTCTTCATGAAATATAAATTAATTTACACATGTACAACACTAAGGCACGGAAGAATTATTTAAAGACAATACAAACACTAATTCCATGTAGTAATCGAATTCGCAATTCGCAGTGGCGAAGCCAAGTGCTTGGCTAATGTGTTATCGAGTTTTCAGTTTCCAAATTACAAATCTTGATTTGAATTTTAAATATATTTAAGTATCCTTAAATTTATTTGAATCCTTTTTTCTTATAGTTATGGATTTGATAATTTTGGAGACTTTAATATAAAAATCACATTTTCAGTATATGTTGGGGCATTAAAAGTTCAAATTATTGAAAATTTATTGCGTTGTCCGGCTGACGGTTGCTTAAAGAACTTCAGAAATAACACATTGTTAAAGATGCATATTAAACATTATCATAGGGAACTTAGGAAGAAACTTGGTGCTACGCCAAAGGTCCTAGATTTAGCCTATGCTAGAACAAGACCTACGGAAGCGGAAATTACCAGACAAAGAAACGAAGCAGAGAGTAAAATCATAAAGGTAAAAATACCGCGACCTCCAAAACGCACTGAGGAGTCAAAGATAGATATGAAAGAGCTAGATTCTGAACTTCAAGTGGATATACCGCTTTCACCTACCAAGAATGTAGACAATATTTCAAAGACTCAAGATTCCCCAAAATTGCGTAATGCGCTCGCAAATAAACCGGTGAAAAGACCTCGTGTCCTACTTCCTGTGAGAAGACCTGAGTCAGAAGTAACTAACAGAGCAGAAGAAGTGGGGCCGGATGTAAGAGGAAACACACCAGTTAATATAACAGAAGTTCCAGTATTAGATTTCGAAACTGCTATATCGACTCATACTGTCACAAAACCACTCACTGATGGTAAAAGGAAAGGAGAGAAGAGGCGTAAAGGTTTCGCCTCATTTGCAAAAAGATCAATGAGTGAGGATGAGGAGTGGTTGGCTATGAACTCCGATGTAGAGACAAGGTCCAGCTTTCCCGGTTCTACCACACCAGATTCAAAGACAATGGATTATAAATCGTATACAAATGCAGCTGCTTCATCAGAGTCCAACGAGGAACAGAAGGAATCAATGTATATGTATACTGAAAGTAAGCTGGTCTTCGAGTTTCTTCAATTTTATTTTATTCTATAATGAATTTTGGAGCACATTTTAATGTAATTATTATTCTTTTAGATGGCGAACGGATAAAGATAGTTCAGATGAAACGTGAAGAGATTATAAATTGTCATTGTGGTTTCCGCGAGGAGGATGGCTTGATGGTGCAGTGTGAACTATGCCTCTGCTGGCAGCATGCACTCTGTCACAACATACAAAAGGAATCGGAGGTAATTGACTTTTTTGATTGATGTTTTAATTAATATAATTTGTATTGTAAATAAACTACTACTACTGCCTCATTGGTCTAGTGATTGTAGTAGTACGACTGCTGATCGTGAAGTCCTGGGTTCGATTCCCGGGTCGGGCCAAAAAATTAATTTATTGAGTTTTTCCGTCAAGAAATTCTCAGGAGTTGCCCGGAGTCAGGAAGTTGGCGGTGTCTCACCCCCGTGCTTCGGGAGGCACGTAAAGCCGTTGGTCCTGCGCCTGATCTCTCTCTGGTCGTGTTGGTTTACCGTCCCATCGGATTATGGGAGTGAGGGAATAGAGAGTGCACCAGTGCTTGTGCATACACTTGGTCACTATAATCCTGTCCTGCGCCTATGGCTAATCTCCGTTAAGGCAGGCCGCCGTGGCCGAAATCCCGTCAGAAGGACATTATTATAATTATTATACTTTCATTTCAAACTGTATCAAATTTTATTGAATGTTGGATAGTCTTCTTTTTTTCTATCAGCCCCTGACAGCCCCTGACAGCCCGTACATACGCCTTTCTCATTGTAGGAATTGAATTGCGTAATCACCATACTTATATCAAGTATGGTGATTACGCTAATAAATTCCTATGCGCGTATGGAAAATTGCAGTACAGTATATCTGGCATATTATACGACATTGTTGATTGTGACAGGTCTTACTGGCCTTAACACAGTCGCCCTCGATACCTATGGGCTGGGCTTTTAAACATTCAATAAACATTTTTAGATGTACTGAAAAAGTCGTAGCTACAAATCACAACCGTGTGTGGTTAAAAATGGAATGGACGCACCGGGCTCCGGTCTTTCAAAATTCCTTGTCGACTTCTATTATCTTGTATTTCTTTTTAAATTATTAGTGAGCACTTTTTAAAGCTTGAGAACAATTAAATGCAGTTAAATGAATTTGTAACATCCTTGATCTTGAACCGGCCGCTAGGTTAAAAGCTTACTTCATATTAGTAGTATTTAATGATAGGCCAACGTAAGTAAATAAATTAGTAACACCCTTGACCTTGAATCGGACGCTAGGTATAAAGTATAAAGTTTACTTTAAATAAGTGGTATTCAATGATAGAACAACGTTAGTAAATTAATTTGTAAGACCCTTGACTTTGAATAGGACGCTAGGTATAAATTTTACTTTAAATTAGTAGTATTCAATGATAGAACAATGTTAGTAAATTAATGTGTTACACCTTTGATCTTGAACCGGATGCTAGGTATAAAGTTTACTTCAAATTAGTAGCATTTAATTATAGAACAATGTTAGTAAATTAATTTGTTACACCTTTGATCTTGAACTGGATGCTAGGTATAAAGTTTACTTCAAATTAGTAGCATTTAATGATAGAACAACGTAAGTAAATAAATTTGTAATATACTTGACCTTGATTTCGAACCGGTCGCTCGGTAGAAAGCGCTATAAAAAGTGTAAAGATCAATGTTTCTTATTGAAATTTTATTAATATTTTGCATTTATTAGATAAGGAATGAATAAAACAAACTACAGATATTACCATTGTGGTTTTGTTTTGTGTATTTATATAAACTAAAAACTGAAAGTCGCAACTATTCAATGATGATGGCACTGTCTGGACCATCGGTCTGATAGATATGTTCACCTACCCACCAGTATATGGTGAGGGGAAAATTGTTGTTACTGCATAAAATTTCAATGTAAAGCATTTTGAAAAATATCTATACCATAGGGGAGTTTTGGCAGGAACTTGACCACCGACGGATTGATAGATATTGATACAAAAAAGTGGCGCGATTTTATGTATTAAATATCTGTGCATCGCTTTCAATAATAATTCACATTATTAGTGAAAGCGATGTTACAGGTACATTGATGGTGATATAATTATCAAGATTTTTTATTTTTTGACGCCTTGAGCTGTTTGAGATACAATCGTCTTTAACTTTCCGCTGGGTCAAGCTGTCGTCAATATTTTCTAAAAACTTTACAATGTCATGCTTCACCACAGTGGGAAAAAATTTATGAACAAACTACAAATCACACCAGGCTGTATGGTATATACCTTTGCCTGCTTTAATTGGCAAATTCATTCACATATTACACCCTATTTTTCCTCATGGTAAAAATGTCAGCCGTTACAGTGCACGGTAGTATTGTATTTGTGTGTGTAGTATCTATCATACTTTATATGCTTTAAATACTAGAAACGAACACAAGCTTGTAAAGCCACTTACTCCACAAAATTATTTACGTTTATGGGGCAATGTATACGCTTTTACAAAAAATCTCAGAAAATGTTAAAATCTTGTCTATCAACAAGCTTCAAATTTTTATTAAAGAAAAACTGTACAAAGAGGGTTATTATAACTTAAAGGAATACACGAATTAAGTCATCCTTTGGAACAATGTGATCTAT